>JAZHYW010001471.1:0-45596 GCA_037355805.1 Ixodes ricinus | reverse complement strand
GCACAGAGCCGGCCACCTTCCAGCGCGTTATGGACACCGTCCTTTCCGGCTTGAAACGGCAGAGCTGTCTGGTTTACCTGGACGACGTTGTGGTGTTCGCGAGCGAAATCGACGAACACCTGAGACGACCGCGAGCTGTGCTACGGGCCTTCATGGCTGCTGGGCTGACACTCAAGCCTTCCAAGTGTCGGTTCGCCTATAGTGAGCTGAAATTGTTGGGCCACGTCGGGAGTGCTCAGGGCGTAAGCCCTGATATAGCGAAAACGTCGGCTGTCGCCGAATTCCTTAAGCCATCAGACAAAAAGACCGTCCGAAGGTTCCTTGGGCTGTGCGCCTAATACAGACGCTTCATTCGTGACTTTGCTCAGATTTCTGCACCGCTGACGCATCTGACGAGGGACGACGTGCAGTTCCAGTGGGGAGAGGAGCAAGAACAAGCGTTCGAAGACCTCAAGCGAAGGCTACAGTCGCCCCCTATCCTCGGGCATTTTGATCAGTCGGCGAAGACAGAAATCCACACGGACGCCAGCAATACCGGTATCGGTGAAGGTACTCGTTCAGCGACAAGAAAGGGCAGAGCGAGTAATCGCTTAAGCAAGCCAGGCGCTGTCTAAGGCAGAAAATAATTATTCAACGACCGACAAAGAATGTTTTGCTGTCGTCTGGGCGATAACCGAGTACTGTCCGTACTTGTACGGGATTCCGTTCCGCGTGGTCACGGACCACCACGCCATCTGCTGGCTCGCAAACTTCAAGGGTCCATCAGGACGCCTCGCCCACTGGAGTCTTCGATCGCAAGAATTCGACGTAACCATTCTGCAATTGTCTGGCCGCAAGCATAATGACTCTGACTGTTTATCTTGGGCTCCAGTCGGACCTCCCATTGCCGGCGCCGACGACGATGACGACGCCCGTTTTCTTGGCGTAGTTACCACTACCGACATGAGGGCACTTCAACGCGACGACACGGAGCTTGCTCCGTGATCGACCACCTCGAAAGTCGAGGAGGCTCAGTCCCACAGGTCTTTTCTCCGGACCTATCGAGCTTTGTCCTGCGGCGAGGCGTGCTCTTCAGAAACAATTCCGGAACCAGCAAAACTCCCTCGCTATTGGTTGTCCCTACCAGCCTTTGAGAAGAAACCTTTCAAGCTTGCCACGACGACCCAACCGCTGGACATCCCGGCTACAGCAGGACCCTTGCCCTGATTCGTGACAACTACTACTGGCCAAAATTCCCGAAGACTGTTCATCTGTACACACGGTTATGTCGCGAGTGCCAACGGCGTAAGAAACCTTCAACGAAACCTGCGGGACTCCTGGAACCGATATCGGCCCCAACTACGCCATTCCACCAGATTGGAATAGATTTGCTTGGACCCTTCACGCCGTCGACGTTGGGGAACCGCTGGATAATCGTTGCCACAGATTATCTCACCCGGTACGCGGAGACGAAATCTGTTCCGTCGGGAACAGAGGTGGAAGTCGCCAAGTTTTTCGTTGAATTGATTCTCCTTTGACATAGCGCCCCCGAAGTGTTCATAACCGACCGAGGGTCATCGTTCTTGGCCCAGCTCACTCAAGAGATCTTTCGGCTCAGCCACACCAGCCATCGTCGGACCACCGCGTACCATCCGCTGGCAAACGGGCTGACGGAGCGGCTCAATAAGACGATCGGCGACATAATCTCCATGTACGTCGACGTAGAACACAGGACGTGAGACGAGGTATTACCATACGTCACGTTCGCCTACAACAAGTTCAAGAAACAACAAGGTTTACTCCATTGGAGCTGGTGCATGGCAGAAAACGCGATGCTGCCCCATGAGTCAGTGGATGACCGATACGACGGTGCCCATGCGGTCAGTCGAAGAGCAGAAGAGGCACGCCAACCAGGATGCCTTCGAATCCACAATCAATTGCTGTCGACGCTCGCCGGTACTATCTTCGTCGCCGCGCCGTCCACTTCCAGCCCGGAGAGAGAGTGTGGGCGTGGTCGCCAATTCGTCGCCGCGGTCTCAGCGAAAAACTGCTGAAGCGCTTCTTTGGACCTTACAAGATCATCCGACCCTCGGATGTTTGAACTACGAAGTTCTTCCCGACAGAACACGACCATCATTAAGACGTCAGCCGCGACCCGAGGTGGTGCACGTCGTCCTGCTGAAGCCGTATTACGAGCGATAGAACTATGCACTCTCGTCAACGAGTGAAGTGTTAACTGCGGCTCGCGATTCTGCGGTCCTTTTGTTGTTGATTTGTGTTTTCGTTTTTGGTGCATCGGGACGAGGCTTTTTTGTAAAGGGGGGAATAATGCCGCGAGCGCAGCTTACGAACAAGGCAGCGCGCGCGTGGCCTAGCGGTTACCGCGCTTGCCTTTCGCGCCAGAGGCCAGGGTTCGATTCCTAGCCACGGCTACCCATTTTTGTTGACTCCGTAATGTGATGTTCTGGTAAATTCGAGAACCGTCTTGCTGATCGAGGTAAGAATATTCTACGCACCGAAGATTCTACGCGGAATGTTCCAGAATTCCATGAGTGTACAAAAGGGACTCCGCGTGGCGAGTCGGGGTCAGTCACGCCCCCAGCGCTCGATTCTGCGGTTTCGCCAACATCGACGGCCGCGACGCTCTGCTGTTTTCTTCTGTTCCCTTTTTTGTTTTGGGCAGAAGTTCGCCCTATTAAACGCTTATTTTCTTCAGTTATCATCGCGTCATCAATTTTCATTCGTGACAATATGCTCCATTACGAGAAATGCATGCGTCGTCGACGGCGTGACCGAGCGATGATTCCGAAAAATGGCCAAGGGCGCAAAGAGTAAAAGCACGTCAAAAAAGATCGAATTGACGTAACGTTTTTCAGGGAGGTTCCTGGAAACAAAGTAAACTCATGGCTTTCAAAAGAACATTTGGAGCATTTGGGCCGTGGCTAGGAATTAAACCCAGGCGTCCGGGGTACGAGACGAGCAGGCTTTTTCGACGCCATGGCGGCTCAAAGCTGAATACAGTTGTGCCTAGTAATGTTTCCGGCTTGTGGCAAACGTCTACGCAAAACACACAAACCGAATTAGCAAAAGCACTTTGATGCATGTCGAAAACATTATTATAAAACATTTTACCAAAGGGACTATACTGCTTTCGCTTTCCGACACGTAAGTAATCCAAAGCGTCTTTGCCGAAGTTATTTTTTATGCGTTTGGGAGAGTAATTAGACCTAACTCACGAATCGAACTGCGTAGGCGCGCGCATTCCGGAAGTGGTGCCGCCACCATGCTACTTGTAATGATCGCTTTTACTGGCTTGCCGGCTGCGTACGTCTGCGGTGCGGGTCTACATAATCGTTTGGGACGCCCCGCATCGGCTTGGATTCTCGTGAAATCTCTGTACTCCGTAAGAAAGAGTGATTTGTTTGGGATGCCTCAGTTTGTCAGCAAGCTCAGAAAAGCAGTTGCAGTATTTTCATGTTTCCTAGTCTCAGGGTTTCAGCATCATGATTAGTACGCACCAGCTCGCCTGCGCGTTAGCCATTTTTTCTCTAATCGCTTTAGAATCGCTTCGTCGTCTGCTTCGTCCTTCTGGTGATGGTCCCAATGCGGCCACGGTAAAAAAACAACTTCGCTACTACTCGAGCACTCCTGCTGCTCTGACGGCTCAATGAGCTTTGAAACAATTGGTCAACTTCAATGGAAAATAAAATGAACATTCGATGGTCGATTGACTCAGTGTAGCACTGCGGAACAGCATCGAGCGTGTCGGTGGGAAACAGACTTTGTAATGCTCAGGCTTGTGCATAACGTTTAATGCCCAACAAAGTAAGAATACCTGCATTGATTTTCTCGGGGAGGTATGGTTTCTAAAAGTCGTCTTATTTTGGCTGATAGCCTGCGAGAAAGGCTACAAATGATTTGCGGGAAGAAGCCTGCACACAAATGAAAAACGATTTACAGTGCTGCTGTGACTGTGCCACATTTTTTAATTTTCCTTTTTCTCTTTTTTTCCTCTTCATTCTTGTCATATTATCATAATTTTCTTGTTATCGATTTCAAGTTATGGAGTTGCCAACATCGTTTTGTAAGGCCTTGGATGGTATAGCGCGGATTTACAGTCACACTCACAGGCACACAAGAAAGAAAAAGACTCGCAGCGCTGACTAACAACTCAGTGCCATATTTCTTCTTATTCAAATCGTCACCTTCTTCTCCTTCGTCGTTAAAGAGAACATTTTTAATTTTAAACACCAAAAACATATAGCCAATAAACCTTAATAAACAGATGAATGGATAGTTTTGCGAGTTGGTGGGAATTCATCAGCAGGAAACAGCGCCAAAACAGCGGAGGACGAAAAAGAAACACACGGGACGAACGCTGGTCGACAGCGCTCGTCCCGTGTGTTTCTTCATCGTCCTTATCTGTGTTTCGCGCTGTTTCCTACGGTAAACATTATTAAATAAATAATAAATAAATGAACAAATAAATAAATGACAACAAAAATAAATAAAAAAAATATATTTTTTTTTAAATAAATGAAAATAAAATAAAAATAATGAAATAAAAAAAATTACAATAAAAGAAATAAGAACATAAAAATAAAAAAATAAAAATAAAAGTTAAACGAAAATTACACATCGCTATTGGTACTTTGATTTTACCTCGAGATAATCCAATTCTTTCTTTGATAAAGCTAAGTATGTGGCACTGAGGCATTGCTTGTACAGCCTGGCTATTTTTTGAACTTCGATCATTTCTCGTATGAGCTCGATTACTACTTCTGGCACTAACAGCGCAGTTTCTCAAGTCTGCTGAACACCCGCAGTCCCCGCAATGGATGCCTAGATTACCAGAGATTACTCTGTTTGCGTTACAGTAATGTTCTCGTAACCGGACATTCGGACAACTCCCGGTTTGCCTGACATACTGTTTACCGCATGAGAAGGAATTGCCTAAACCACCCGTTCAAAGCATGAACGAAACGGGTGTGATGCTTTTTTATACAACATAAGGTTCTATTTCAGGATGAATTGACTTTTTACATAAACTAGAAAGCTTGTATGGAAGAGAGAACACTACGTTGATGTTTACGCCGTTGTCTATCGTTTTAAGACAATGAGAAAAAAGGTGAATATAAGGCCCAACCGCTGGCCTTCGGTTTTGGTTCCTTTTATTACGTTGGGTTAAATCAGGATTCTTAATTTTCTAAAGGAGTTTTTCTTCGACAGATATTAATAAGTGAATAGGGTACATCACTGAGAGTAGTCTAGCTATCTGCGCGTCAAAGCTAGTTTTAGAGTAAGCGGGCATGACGTTTTGATGGAATTTGTTAGGCATAGGTTAACAACACCCTCCCTAACTAACTTGGAGTGCGCCGATTGATAATAGAGGAGTGGCTTTTTCCCCCTCGGAGCGTAGGACGAACAAGTGTGATGAGATAGAAAGAACAGTTGGAAGTCTAAGAACCTTAGGGACTCTTCAACGGGAAGCACATGGGTTATGTCTAAAGGATCCAAACAGTTTTAAAAACCGAGAGGACATTGGATACAGCACTTTAAATGTCGTTTCTATCAAGGGCCAAGAAAATTAAAAAAATCATCTACATAGCGGAATACTTTGACAACTTTTGAAGTGTCAAAATACCTGCTGCGAACTGCTAAAAAGGCTTCGTCAGCGCCACGTGTGCCCGCCTCCACTCTGGTCGTCGCTATCACCAAGCGTCACGGCAGCCTCGGTTATCAGCTTTCCTTTCGTTCTCTTCTTTCCTTTCGCTGGTTATAAAAACCCAAGCCACGCAATAAACTTTGTTCTTTGCTGCCCCGCTACCAGTCTCGTTGGGTTCTGCGAGCTCTGCAACCGACCCGTTGGCAGGCGTCCGCCAGCCACTGGCGGAGTACAACAGTCAGGCATCCGCCAGCCACGGGCGGATTACAACAGTGGCGACGAGGATCCAGACCTCGGACCTTCCTACAGCCATGGGCCACCACCTGCCAGTGTTCGACGATGGGAAAGATAAGTGGCAATCTTACCTCGTCAAAGTTGAAGCCTATTTCGAAGCTAACCAAGTAACTGACGATGCCAAGAAAAGAGCCTTGCTAGTCGCCGCGCTAGAGACAAGAACCATTGATATTCTTTGCGGACAAGTCGCCCCACAGAAGCCAAACTCCTTGAGCTATCAGTCAGTAGTAAACGAGTTAAACAAGTACTACGACCCGACGCCGAACGAGATTTCCGAAAGCTTCAAGTTCTTTCACCGGCAACAGCACGAAGGGGAGCCAGTACAAGATTTCATTGTCGAAATACGACGAATCGCTCAGAACTGCAACTTTGCAACAATGCTTGACAGGATGTTGAGAGACCGCATCGTATGTGGCGTCCGCTCGAAGAACTTGCAAAAACAATTGCTAGCAAAAAAGGATCTTACCTTGGCAGAAGCGACAGCACTTGCGATAGCAGCCGAGCATGCAGAGCTTGATTCGCAGAAGATAAGCACCGAAGCAGGCTCCACTGACTTGCTAGCATTAAAGGTGCCGCGGCGTTGGCGCGCGAAGCGGAACGCGAGTGACAAGCAGTGCGAGCGTTGTGGAAACAGTGGTCATGATAGCGCCGCGTGCTCAATGCGTCATCGACGCTGTTACAGTTGTGGCACACAAGGTCACTTGGCTCGAATGTGCCGAAAAGAAAAAAACAATCGGTGAACGTCACAGCGCAGGCAGACAGCGATAGCGAAGCTAATGCAGCCCAGCTATGGTCGGTGACGACAAACGAACTGTTGGTGCCACCAATTAGAGAAACTTTCACCTGGAATGGAATCAAGCTGTTAATGGATGTTGATACCGGATCGCCAGTGTGTGTCATTCCTAGGACAACCTACGAAGCGCACAGGAATCAATGGCCAGAGTTGCAGAAACCGAAGATTAAATTGTCTTGCTATCTGGGGAGACTGCCGGTACTCGGAGTGTTGCCTATGCGGGTGCGCTACAAGACTGCAGCTGTTGATTGCCACCTCGTCGTCTTGGATTGCGAAGGACCCCTACTTTGCGGCCGGGATTTGTTGCAGAAACTCGAAACCAAAGAAGCAGCTGTGCTACATGTTCTTCGTTCACCACAGGACCACAGCTCGACCCCTGCTGTGCAGACTGCCGTTCTGGAGGACTACGCAGACTTATTCACG
This sequence comes from Ixodes ricinus, assembly GCA_037355805.1. NCBI lineage: Eukaryota > Metazoa > Arthropoda > Arachnida > Ixodida > Ixodidae > Ixodes > Ixodes ricinus. The sequence continues at coordinate 38,442 of JAZHYW010001471.1, read as the reverse complement.
GAAGCCCTGGGAACCATGACAGGTCCACCAGTGCACCTGCAGGTCAAGCCACAAGCACAGCCGAAGTTCTGCAAGGCAAGGAAAGTACCTTACGCTCTACGCGATAAAGTTTCAGAGGAATTAGACAGGCTTGTGGCAGCTGGCATAATATCACCGGTCACTCACGCAGAATGGGCCACACCTATTGTGCCAGTTCTTAAGAAAGATGGGCGAGTCCGCATATGTGGAGACTTTAAGGTTACGCTGAACTTAGTGTGTGAAATGGAACAGTATCCTCTGCCAGTTATAGATGATATTTTTGCTCAGTTGGGAGGAGGGCAGCGATTCAGCATATTGGACTTGAGGGATGCCTACAATCAGATTGAGCTAGACGAAGAATCCCGCCAGTTGACCGTGATCAACACCCACAAAGGGTTGTTTTGTTTCAATCGCTTGCCTTTTGGAATTGCTTCTGCACCGGCCATATTCCAGAGGCGTATCGAAACTGTTCTGCAAGGCTTGCCCGGGGTACAAGCATACCTCGATGACGTTCTGATTGCTGAAAACCACAATGGCGAAAGCAATAACCTCAGGGCGGTTCTTCAGCGCTTTCGTGAGCATGGCATCAAGCTGCGTGCTGACAAGTGTCGATTTCATGAGACGTCTGTCACTTATCTCGGTCACCGTATTGATGCGGACGGACTGCATCCGACTGAAAAAGCTGTTGATGCCATCAAATTAGCCCCCGCCCCCCAAAATGTGAGCGAGCTGCGCTCGTTTCTGGGCATGGTAACGTTCTACAACAAGTTTTTGCCTGACATGGCTACGTTGCTAGCCCCCCTGTACCGGTTGCTCGAAAAGGGTGCTAAGTGGGTGTGGAGTTCTAAGGAAGAACATGCATTTTACTTAGCGAAGGAGGCGCTGTCCACGGCCCCGGTGCTCACGCACTTCGACCCGAAACAAGAGCTATTTTTAGAATGCGATGCATCGCCCTATGGTGTTGGGGCCACGCTTTCCCACCGCATAGATGGTGAACATCGTCCGATCGGATTTCGCTCGCGGTCGTTAAACGCCGCTGAAAGAAATTATTCTCACATTGAGCGGGAGGCCTTGGCTTTAGTTTTCGGTGTACAGCGTTTTCGAGACTATCTACTCGGGCGGGAGTTCACGCTCATTACAGATCATCAGCCCTTGTTGGGTCTCCTAAAGCATGACAGGCAAACGTCCGTCATGGCAGCTGCTCGAATACAGAGATGGGCCATTTTGCTGGGCGCATACAAGTATAAGTTACAGTACAAGCCTGGCAAGCACATGTTCGTCGCGGATGCCTTAAGCCGCCTACCGCTACCCTCTCAGCAGGTGCCCGAGGATTCTGAGGACGAGGCGGAGCACGTGTTAGCCTTGGACGCCTGGAACCAGCCTGCCGTGCCCCAAAAGGAGCTGCAAGCGCTCACGCAAGCAGACGCAGTGCTCTCCAACGTCTGTAGGTATGTCTTGGAGGGTTGGCCGAGGCACTTGGTTGTGGAAGGGAGGGAGATGGCGGAATACTCGAAAAGGCGACACGAGCTGTCTGTTAATCAGAACCTCCTCTACTGGGGCCACCGTGCTGTGATTCCGGTAGCAGCCAGAGAAAGATTTTTGAAGTTATTGCACGCAGCACACCAAGGGGCTTCTTCCATGAAGACCGTTGCGCGGTCTACTTTCTGGTGGCCCAGTCTCGACACAGATATTAAACGGGTAGCTGCTGGGTGTCAAAGCTGCGTTCAAGCGCTCCCAATGCCGCCTGCCCACGCACCTGTTAGCTGGCCAGAGACGCAGGAAAGATGGTCGCGGTTGCACATTGATTTTGCGGGACCGATTCAAAACAAGATGATCCTGGTCATCGTAGACTCGCATAGCAAGTGGATTGAGGCCATACCTCTATCCAATGCCACTTCCTGCGCCACAGTCAGGGCCCTCAGGACGATTTTCAGTCAGTTTGGTTTACCCCGCACAGTCGTCTCTGACAATGGGACGCCCTTTACCGGTTGGGAATTTGCCCAATTTATGGAGCGGAACGGCGTGACACACATTCGAACACCGCCGTATCACCCACAAAGCAATGGTTTAGCTGAACGCGCTGTACGAACCATTAAAGATGGACTAAAAAGGTGCTCAGAAGGGGATATAACGAAGGCCCTGGCAAGAATATTGTGCAGCTATAGAAGCACGCCGCTACCTTCAGGGCGCTCGCCATCCGAAATGTTGCTCGGGTACAGATTGCGCACGAGACTAGATATGTGCTTCCCGCCCAGGTGCAAGACAGTCGACCAGGTAAAGTCACGGGAAGACGCCGGCTGGAGCTTTGCCCCAGGAGATCCGGTATACATCCGCAACTATAGTAGCGGCGAGAAATGGACGCCGGGCAAGGTCAAGGAAACCGCGGGCTCGCGTGTCGTGAAAGTAGAGACAGACAACGGGGTTGTTCACCGTCACATGGATCAGCTTCGCAGAAGAAGCACCGATGCACCAATTGCGGCTTCAACTCCCCCTGCTGGCCCTGGAATGCCTGCGGACCACTCAGATGCGGAGCTGGAGAGAACGCAGGCTCCCACTGCCAGCGACATCGAGGGTCCTCTGCTGCGGCGGTCAACACGGGTCAGGAGGCCCGTAGTAAGATATGGATTCCAAGAAAAGGGGGATGCTGCGAACTGCTAAAAAGGCTTCGTCAGCGCCACGTGTGCCCGCCTCCACTCTGGTCGTCGCTATCACCAAGCGTCACGGCAGCCTCGGTTATCAGCTTTCCTTTCGTTCTCTTCTTTCCTTTCGCTGGTTATAAAAACCCAAGCCACGCAATAAACTTTGTTCTTTGCTGCCCCGCTACCAGTCTCGTTGGGTTCTGCGAGCTCTGCAACCGACCCGTTGGCAGGCGTCCGCCAGCCACTGGCGGAGTACAACAGTCAGGCATCCGCCAGCCACGGGCGGATTACAACAATACCGTTGTAGTATTTTGTCTTCATGTGCCAAGTATAGGTCACTAAGGCGAGGCGCAATACGGGATCCATTGCAAACACCTTTCATTCGCCGGTAGATGTCTCCATTCCAAGGGGTGAAAGGATATTTCAGCTACACTGTAAGCCATTCAAGAAAACCACTTTGGGACACTCCTGAAGCATTTTGTGAAGCGATAATGCCGAAAGGTTCAATGCGGGTTTCAATGCACATTAAGAAGTTCTTCCTGGGGTATAGAATGATTCAACACATTGATGTCAATAGAGAAGGCCCTAAAGTCATTATTGCTGTGTTCATTTAAGAAGCTTATGACTCTATGTGAGTTGTTTAACAAGGAAGGTCGTCAGATGTTAGCCAATAGAGCTTCTCTTGTAAAAATAAGGTGTAGAACCTTCTTCCAAGTGCCCCTTTCCAACACTATTACTCTCAAAGCATGAATTTCCAACTAGCCCAATCCTCCACGTTATCAAGCTTCATTTCTAAGGCCACCCATATCTCCACTACCGTCATTAATTTTCTCTCTATCTCCATAGACCTGACGTGCTGTACCCACTAGCATCTGTCAAAAACAAGCAATCATACCAGATACCTATAACGTTGGAGTTTCTTGTACAGTTTTCATTCAATCTTATTTAGTTTGCGCGAACTCCGAATGCTAACAGTCGCTTGTCGGTAGAAGATTTTTTTGTACGGACCCGATTGGCATTAATGCAGACCGGATCAGCAACTCCAGTCAAAATCAAATTGTGGCATAAGGTTCTTTTGCAGCATTTTTGACGTAAATGTTGCACTTCTAAATTGCATTATGTAATGCCTTAAAGTCCTGTTTGTAAAAAAGAAAAAAAAAGAACTGCTTTAAGAAAAGTGGGTTTCATTTTAAGCGATGCATATCCGGAATCGCAGCTCCTTTTAGTGATTGATTTAAGCTTCTAAAGCACAGTTGTGCTTCAAACATGCATTTACAATGAGCGTTATATAACCGCACAAACACATCGAGCAAAAAGGGCAATAAAAACGGCTGCCGCAAAGCATTGCGGAGGTTCCGATTGACATAGACCGTTACGGAGCGAGTGCTCAGCAAGATTCCAGGGTACGGAACACCTCGGCACACGTTTCTTTACGCCTCGTGCCATGTAATCGTACACACTTGACATTCGTGCCATCCGTGCTGGCATTGGCTGCGGCCCTCCGAGAGTCGGACAGCCACGCGGCGAATATCTGACTAGTTGGTCGCATGCCGGAGATGGACGGAGCCCCCCCCCCCCCCGTCCTACGCTCCGGTGCGACCGAAACTGTGATGTCCGACCGTCGTTCCAGCAGTTCGCACGTCGGATCTGACAGCATTTACGGGCATGTTTGTCGCGCTTTACGCTGCTCCTGAGCTTTCTTGGCTCCGAAAGCAACCGCTTCAAAACGAAGCTTGTCAATAGCTAGAAATTCGAACGTCTGTGAACTATATTAAAAAAGAAAGCCTGCGCATTTCAAAGGAACATTTTTTTGTCGTTGTACAAACTTTAGTAAAATCAGATCCAAAACGATTCCGGCGTTATCTTTCTCATAAATAACAAACAATGTTATTGTCACCTTGAAGTTTATAGTAAAGCTACAAATATTTCTAGATTAGCGCCAACACGTAGCAGTAGTGATTTATTAATTTTTATGACGGGCTGATCTGCTATTGTTGATAAATTTGAATATACCGGAGCTAGACAACACGCGCGTGTCATGGCAGATATGTTTATTTGTTGAATATTAAACTTTAAGAGACTGGAGACCTCGATAATAGTCCGAACAATGTTCTAAGACGATATGCCGAGTGAGTTTGAGAAACATTTAGCGATAGCCTATGAAGCTTTTTGTCCTAAAGTTCATTTCCTTTTGAGCAGCCATGTGCTAAAGTATGAACAATATTTAAATCTGGCAATTGATTATACACAACCAATTACAAACACATATCGCTAACATGCAAATGATTTAAATAAAAATGCATGTATTATCAAATTTTTTAAATGACTTTTGAAACCTCCTCTTTGTAGAAGCCAACATGGTTTTAGAAGAAAACATTATATCAACATTCACGCATTTTAGTAATGCATTCATAATTTTTCTAAAAACATTGATGCCGGATTAAGAACTACGCAATAATTTCGGACATCTCAAGAGCTTCGGACATAGTCATCGGTGTCGTCTTCTATATGAGCCTGAGGTCATTGGAGTTATTCACGTATTGGGTAATTGAATAAAAGCATACTTTTCAGAGAGAGAACAGTCCGTTGAAATAAACTTCGCGGCGGCTAATTATTTCCAGAATGATCGGGTGTTCAACAAAGTTCTCTTTAGTGTCCAGCTAATTCTTCAATGCAGATAATGCATGATAGCATCGAGGATACTGTAGGAATGCGAGTATTCTCTAACGACTGTCTCCACTACACGGATGTCAAGTCTTCTATTGATCAAAAAAATACTAAGTACAATGCCGGAAATTTAATCTTGGTTCCGAGATTGGGGACTGGCAGTGAATTCTATCAAAACCGCATTACTTCGAATAAACAACAAAAGAAAATTACCTTACATGTGGCCTGTGGTGCTTGTTTGCAATAAGATAATGACGTTAAATACGTTCACCTAACAATTGAAAATAATTTACAGTGGATAAATTATGTCGACTGAGTTCGTTGCTCTATAAAATCGAAAACTACCTTATTGAAAATAACACTCAAGCCCTGATGTGTTATGGGATCTTCCAACCCTTCCGACCCCTTCAGCCCATCAAAACCCTCAGCCTTTCAAATCCCTTCGGTCCTTTTAACCTCTCCAGCCCTTTTTACGCCCTGGGCTCTTTAGCAACCCAAATGAATGTGAACCATAGACCAGAAATGCACCTTAAAACCTTATTAAAAGTATGTGTCAGACATTGAGTTTCACATGAGGATAAAGAAAAAGAGGATAAGAACCAATCGTGTGCTCAAACCCGAGAGCAAGCGCCTGTAGACAAAGTAGATGAGAAGAAATAGAAACAACCGAGTCCTTCGTCACTAACATTTATTCCGAGGTGATCATAAGTATTCCATCAAAACCAGAAATGCATAAGCTGAACAAGGACTCACCCAAACTCCCGGCGCGTCAATCCACCAGCTCAAAACAAAAACAAAAACGCCAAGACCACCGAGCTCGAGCTGCTTGAGCTGCCCGTGGAACGGCCGAGACTACGCATGCGCTGTGCGAAACAAACTGCTTCACCTGCCAGTGTACGTGTGCGGCGGCGCGGCGGATTTCGCTAACGTCTTTCGCGCAGTCTGCTGTGTGGCGTTATTTATTCTGTGGCGAAGTTCAGCTTATAATACAGCTTACTCACCTAAGAGTCGCAATAAAAAATACGAGGGAAGCCGACATATTCCGCTGACGGGAGGAGGAGGAGGAGGAAAACCTGTATTGACGGAATATGGAGAATTTCTAAGAGTGCGGACCTCGTTGTGGACGTGGTAACGGCAACCCTCTTAGCCCTTTCCACCAAGGCGCGTTGCACCTCAGGGTCCGAGCTTCGGAGCGAGGTCTCCCACCTATCATGGGATGGATTGGGGGAAAAGGGTCTTAGTTGCTTACCGAGTTGTCAGTATGCGCTGAGTGTTTCCTTTTTTTTTGCGTGTGTTTGTGTTTTAGAGTGATAGTCCTGCGAGTGCCCCGCTCCGTCGAACGTCATGACGACGAGAAGCGTATTTTTTTCCAGCGCGAAATAGCACCACCATGAAATCTATCAGCACGCCTGTGAGCTAGGACCTTCGTCGGCAACGGTTTTAAGCGCGCCACCGTCACCCCAGAGCTAATTTGAAACACACCGAAAGCCAAGCATCTTCACTAAATGAAGGCAACAGAAATTATCTAAAAAATATCTTTAACTACACCTTGACGCTTATATCCTGATCTTTCCCACAGACACGTTAAAGCTATTTTGCTGGGTGCCGTGCTTTTACGGAAAAGATCGGGACATACCTCACAGACCTGTAAACAAAGCTATGACGTATGTCTTACACCCTCTGAAATTGTTGAAAGGTACGTTATGCCCTTTAGAAAACTTTGCCGGATACCTCAGGCCCCTTAAAAGGTTTTGAAGGGTACGTCAAAACATTTAAAAATCCTGGTGGCCTGATAGACGGATTTCCAATAGGGTAGGGTATTCAAGACAATTGCATGCTATTACGAATGCTAAGCATCTAGTATCTCTCGAATCGCGATTGTAATTATTGTTGTATAATCCTGCTTGTTATCTTTATCGATGTTAGTATCTGTGTAGTTACTTTTCATAGCTACTGGTTCCATTATTTTACTTTTAAGCTCAACTAAAAAACTCTGGACTGGTGAAGGCGAGCGGGTTAAACATGAACGCTGTGGCTAGCGTTACGTCCGGACGGACACTGGAAACGCGTATACCTAACCCTCCTCCCCCCCCGCCCTCCTCTCTCTCCCCCGTGAACCTAGGGAAGGCTGAGATTTGGACGTAACTTAGGTTACGTCGGACGTAACGCTAGACACTTCGAAACAACGAGATACATAAAATTGAAAGAATAAAACACGGAGGACAGTGGTTGTCCTGTGCTTGTCCTCCGTGTTTTATTCTTTCAATTTTATGTAAAAACTCTCTCATATAGTTTGTTTTTTATTTTCTCTTTGAGATAAAAGATTGCAAATGTAGCCTTAAAAGAAAAGCACACATACACAGGTGTTCTAAAAATAATTCCTTTTTAAAACCAATCTGTATAAAACCACCATAAATTACCTGTCTTGTAATGATCCTAAAGAAATATCCAAGTTATTCTGATATAAATAAAATAAATAATGCCTTGGCGTCGATTAAATTCTTAAACCAAATATTTGCTATATTTTATACAATTAAGTAGTCTCTTAATTGGTAGCGTTCTGATCCTTATTCATAATATCTAAAACAACTTGTCAAAACAACATATTTTGTGTTTGACTATTTGTTGCGACGTGATCACTTGAGTAAAGTTCTTGTGGTGATGGGGAGAGACGTCAGTTGTCGAAGATCCTCTCCCCGATCGCGGCTGGTGACTTCGATGGCGAGGCAGTGGCAGCGACGACGATTTGATGGTTTATTAACTATACATTTATTAACAAAGAACAAAGGGCCGGCGGACGACACACGTCCGCGACCGACTCGGGACCTCTCCCGCTCAAACTCTCCCAACCCCGCTCCTTCCGGGGCCCGCCTCCGTCCCCCAAGGGGACACATTCCTTCCCGCGCGGCGGCGCCGCGCGCGCTCGCGAAGGGGCCATGTGCCCCCTCCCGCGCACCGCCAGCACCCCCTCCTCTCGAAGAGGGGGCCCTCTCGGCAATGCCGGCGAGCGGCCGAAAATAAAAAGGAAAACAAACACTGATCCTTACAACGAAAGATTTGAGACATATGTCGCTATACGGGTAAAAAAAAAAAACGTTTGCAATTAAAAGAAAAATTAGTAGACCCTCATTTAAACATTGCATTCACTCTCGATTACAAGCATAGTTAGATCTTGAAGTAAGGTACTGTGAGATAAAATTGTCAGTATGCTACAATGAAGCCGCTCGACTCGAGATAGGAGTAGACATTTTTTCCCCAAAATGGCTGATTAAGAACCGAGCGTAATAACGGGTTAATAAAATTACCCGCCAATAAAACAACAGTGAAATAATTTGAAGGTCAATGAATTCATTGCCCGGCCTAAATTTTATATGTCTTTCAATTTTTTTTTTTTTAGAGCTGGTGAAGGATTGAGGCGTGACGATCTCTTTGAAGCCTGCGCCAACGCATGGAATCAGAACATTAGCCACTTTGGGATGCTGAACATTCAGAACATGAACAATTATCGAGAGGCCACAGAAGGCAGCATGCAGCAACTCAAGGTGAGTGAAAATTGTTAGTAGATTTATATTGCATATATATTAATTTTACACAAAATATGTTTATTTTGTGTTTAAGGGAGTTAGGACGCAAAGACTACATGGCAAGATTTCACTGACATTAGATACTCCTTGTTCATTTAGTATAAACACGAAGTTTCAAAATTTCACAGCTCTAGATAATTATAATAAATAATGTAGTAATATTGAACGTTTTTATGTGGTGACCAGGCAACACCTGCATAATTCTGACATCGACTAACAACTTTAGCGAGTTTTGTCACACCCTGGTGTCTATACACCATATGATTATTATCGTGTAGTTGAACGCTCTCTCATTCCAGACTTGCCCATTATTACCCAAGCTTGAAACACGAAACAATAAAACAAATAGGAACGAACACCCACGTCCCTTTGCGTTTTATTCTTTTGTGTTTCAAGTCATCTGTGCCAACCTGCTCTGTGTTCATGATCGCATACCCAAGCTTGCCTGCTGGAACACTGCTGTTGCTCTTGCCCCTCCTCCCCTTCTTTCGTTGCTTTTCTATCGAAAGACACTGATACTTAGCTGAGACTGGTCTATCACGAAATTTGGCAAACATGGCTTTCCCCATGCAGTAATTTTACCAACGTCTTATAATATACATCTCCAATATGATGGTTCTTTTCATGTTTATAGAGATGGTGCCAAGATGTCATAATTTGTTGGCTGCGCTGTATATACAAAATGCTTCTCGAAAGTTGAACGACATATTGTTTGCGATCATTTTTACTGCGGCGCTCTACGTAGTATCAAGGATCATAAAATACTCTGTCCTTTAGAAAATAGCAAGGGCGGTTCTGTTTGTTTATATTTAGAGTTTGATTGTTGTAATTTGCTCTTTATTGACATTAAAAAGTATGCCTGTACAACAGACTCACTGCAAACATAATAATGCCGCGCGTGCAGCTGTCCAAGTAGGTAGCGCGCGCGTGGCCTAACGGTTATTGTGCCTGCCTCCCACTGCTCTCGTAGGCGCCTTTAGTAGCGCTTCTCTGCCGCCGTGGGAAAGCCTCAGATATGAACCGCCGGTGGGCATCCCATCACGCCGGTTGGGAGATGCACTGCCCGCGTCGAAATCCACGGTGAGACGTGCCCTGTCGAAGTTCGTCGTTCTGCAGGCTGTGCATGAGACGTTATCCTCGAATGGACTTTCTCTGCGAGTATGGCGCCGTCATCGACCTAGGAGCAAACCGGTTGACCCTGCAAAAACCTGTTCCACCACTGGAGGAGCCCAAGCGACATCATCCGCGGTCAGAGTCCTCGCAAGCCACGCGAACTTGCCGCCGCGCTCGACTGGTTTCGTGCCCGTCGAGGTCACCGGATATTTCTGCGGCGAAATTCTCCGGCAGGGAAGCCTCCAGTTGCTTTTGGGAAGAGGAATAGGCGTCGCAAGAGGAGTAGCTGCACTTCAGGATAGCCGCACTGTGGTCCTCGTGACGAACTTCTGTAATGAAACGATACACCTCACGAAAGGTGCAGCCGTTGGCCACGTCGAGGAACTCCGAAATTTCGCCGAAATCACCGCCATTACTGTCGCGTCCTCGCCACCTCAGCAAGATGGTACGCCGCCAGCGCAGCTCTACATTGACCCTAAACTTCGGGGCCCGAGACGACGGCAGCTGATTAACCGCCTCGCCGAATACCTCGACTGAATTGCGATGTCGTCGAAGCTGCGCCAAACCGCCGTTGCGAAGCACCGCATCGTTATCGAGGACGACGCGCGCCCTGTGCATCGATCGCCGTACAGAGTCTCCGTAAAGAAAGGAGGTCATCCAAGAGCAAATTTAAGAGTGATGAACGAGGACATAATCCATTATTCAAGCAGTCCTTGGGCATCTCCAGTCGTACTGGTTAAGAAGAAGGGCGGAGCGCTTAGGTTCTGCGTAGACTACCGGCAGCTGAACGCGGTGACAAAGAAAGACGGCTATCCACTCCCCCGCATTGACGACACGTTAAACCGGCTGCGCCACAATCGATACTTTTCATCGATGGACCGAAAAGTGGCTACAGGCAGAGATGGACTGTACGAGTTCAAAGTGATGCCCTTCGGACTGTGCACGGAGCCAGCAACTTTCCAGCGGGTCATGGACAACGTTCTGGCAGGACTGAACTGGCAGAGCTGCCTCGTCTACCTCGACGACGTCCTAGTGTTTTCCAACGACTTCGACGAGCACTTGCGACGACTCCAGCTGTTCTCCAAGCCATACGGACCGCCGGACTCACCCTGAAGCCGTCAAAGTGATGGTTCGCGTATGACGAACTGAAGTTTCTAACTCACGTAATTAGTAACGAAGGTGTTCGTCCCGACCCACAAATGACTCGCGCCGTCGCAGCATTTCCAGCGCCGACATACAAGAAGGCCGCGCGAAGGTTTCTTGGACTATGTGCCTACTATCGACGCTTCGTTCGGGATTTCGCAAGGATTTCCGCAACGCTCACAAACCTCACAAAGGACGCAGAGATGTTCGAATCGACCGAGGAGCAGTAACAGGCATTCTACGAGCTGAACTGACGACTTCAGCCTCCTCCTGTTCTTGGACATTTCGATCAGGATACGGAAGCCGAAATTCACACGGACGCAAGTAACGCTGGACTTTGCGCGGCACTGGTTCAAGTGCAAGAAAGCACCAAGCGAGTTATCGCCTATGCAAGTCGGACTTCGTGCAAGGCGGAGAAAAATTACTCCACTACTGAGAAAAAATGCCTTGCAATCGTCTGAACAATCACGAAGTTTCGTCCATACTTGTACGGGAGCCCGTTCCGTGTAGTCACGGACAACCACTCGCTCTGTTGGCTTGCGGACCTCACGGACCCGTCAGGACGCCCTCGCTCGATGGAGTCTTCAACTACAAGAGTTCAACATGACTGTGGTCTACAAGTCAGGCCAGAAGCACAGCGACGCCGACTCCCTATCCAGAGGCCCCGTCGAAACACCTTCCGGCAGCAACGACGACGATGACTGCGAGTGCTTCCTAGGCGCAGTGAACACCCACGGCATGGCACGACGTCAAAGACACGGTCCTGAGTTGCGCGCGCTGATCGAGCACCTCGAAGGACGAGGGGGTACTATCCCTTGTGTTTTCTCGAGAGCCGTGTCGACTTTCGTCCTCCGACAAGGTGTACTCTACAAGAAGAACATCAGAGACAACAGCTCGCCATGGCTGCTTGTAATTCGTACGAACTTTAGATCCGAGGTCTTCCAAGCCTGCCAAGACGACCCGACGTCCAGACACCTTGGTTACAGCCGTACACTGGCCCAAATTCGTGAAAGGTATTACTGGCCCAAGGTGCCGAAGACCGTTCACCTCTACACACGGTTGTGCCAGGAGTGCCAGCGACGCAAGAAACCGCCGACGAAGCCGGCAAATCTCCTGTAGCCGATTGCTCCCCCGACCGCACCGTTCCAGCAGATCGGAATGGATCTGCTTGGTCCTTTCCCACCATCGACGCAAGGAAACAGATGGATTATCGTCGCCACAGGTTATCTCACATGGTACGCCGAAACGAAAGTCCTTCCTTCAGGCAGATGGCCTCGTATCTGATTACCATTAGCTGTTAAAATCACAAATTGTTTTCCTTGCTTCCTTTAGCCTTTTTACCGGCTTGCATGTGCGCTCCAACAGATCGCAAAAATAAACTCCGTCGCTCGGCCTCGCCCGGTTGGTTCCCTCTCTCATCGCATGAGTTGGTGGTCAAAGAGAAGGCTTGCGTAGCTCCCAACGCGAAATCCGCTTCAAATATTTTGTGGTTTATGTTCCCGAAATATCATACGCGACGGGCGACGCGGAAACGTATTGGCTCCCGCTACGGCAGGGCCCCGACAGAAGCGACGGTTTTCTGCGCGTACTATTTCACGGTTGCGCTTTACGTGTCGACGGCCAGATTGTCACAGACGGCTGCGAGTTCGTGTGCGACGATCCCGTCGTCGTTGCTTGTGCTGGTCGACAGCGGGTCGAAGTCAAGAGGACCGGCTTCGAACATATCTTAATGACGGTCACTCTCAACACTGCTGCTATCAGTTAGTGAGAGGCGCGTCAGAACTAGAAGACTCGGACGAAGCGAGGGATGCCGTAGACGCTACCTTCTTAAACGAACACTGAAAATGTATTTATGCTCTCCTAGGTTTTTAGTTGTACGTGACATATGAGCGCCCAACTACCCAGAATAGAATTTGCGGCTTGAAATTCGGTTTCTGTCGCCCGAAAAAACCGCCGATCGAGAACTGGCCGGTTTGAGTCGCGCTCACTCTCTTCTCCGTGGTCACGGGCCGTTTTCTAAGGCTTAGAAACAACCATTAAATTTAATCAAAGTCGCGGGTCACTGAAGGACACACTCAATATTAAAAAAGAAAAAAATATGAAACGCATTTTTGTGGCTCATAAAAAGCTGCAAATGCGTGGATTGAAAAAAAAAGTTGCACAGAAAACCGTAAGCGTTTTGTGCGTTCATTGCGTAATTCGCAACATGGCGTCGGATCGCGTATCATGGGACTCGAGGGCTGGACGGCGATGGCAGCGGACGATGGACGTGGGACCTCAACTTCAAAACTGTCTTTCGCAGTACCGGCGAATCTGTCTACCTTCGAAAAAGAAATTTTGAACAGATCAAAAGTACTGATATTCATCCCGTACGACACGCCCGACCACCAAGCCGATTTGCACGAAGACGTCGCCGAGCCGTTGGCCCGTCTCGTGGCTGAAGACATCGGTCGCTCAAACGTCAAGCACGAACTGCGTACTTCGAGTTGAGTATCCACGCGTACGATTTGTTTACTAGGTTGGAATGTTGCCGATGCGTGGTGCTGCCCGAAATCGAACCTGGAGAGTGATTTTGCTGAAGGTAAATTGGCAGCAAACGTTCCGAGTTACAGTCGACCGGCTGCGTTACTGCGAACGAAGAATTCATCCAGTAGCTCAGTGGAAAGATGTTCACTTGACACGCAGCGGACACAGATTCAATCGAATGTGTGGGCGTACCGTTTTTTTTTTGTTGCTGAACATATTATTAAATTTACACATATCTTTTTTTTACAATTATCACTGAAACAAAATTGTTGTGGACGATACGTCCCTGAACTAAATGGTATGAAATTCCTTTTCTGGCACCTGCGAACTCAATGTAGTCAATTTCCACAGAATGCAAGAAGCATATAAATCGGGTAGTGTTCGCTTTCCGAGGTGCCCGTAACTGTTCTGCAGGAATCGCAGTCAGCCATTGGTCCCGTTCCGTTGACCTTTCGAAAACTTGTGCAGACTCTGCCGCAAAATGCCAACTTCGGATGCAGGACCTGTGAAGTAGCTCTTCACTGCAATATCTTCGAGGCATTCTTTTCGGAGCCGATCAAGGGCATTCAAAACGGGCACTCACTACTCATTTCCAACTCCTCAATGTACGAAACAACTCATTTTGAAGGGATGAACAGCCAGCGGAACAAACATAACTGTAAAGCAATCGCACGGCAAACAGTTCCTGCAATGCATGTCGTCTGCCGCGCACGGCGAAAAAACGCACGGTGGGGGTGTAGCCACGTGACTTCAGCCATTCTCTCCTTCTCTAAATTCTTCCAACCTCCCCGCGCAGGTTTCGGTTTCGAGCAGTTGCGGTTTTTGGCTTTATTATCTATATACGTGACCTCGTAGCAAAATATTAATTGAATAGTCTTCTGACACCGTATTGCATCGCCTGGCAAAAACTTAAACAATATTTTTGAGGGGTTGCAGTGTCCCTTTAAAGCCCGAACAGCATTACTTTGAACTCGTAAGTTCCGTCAGGAGTGACGCAGGCAGTTCTCTCGCAGTCGCGTCCGTCGACTTCAATATGCCAGCAGCCACTCTTCAGGTCCATCGAAAAAATATATCGGGAGTGGGGCAGTCGGTCTAATGTACCGTCAATGCGGGGGAGCGGATAGACGTCCTTGCCAGCAGCGTTCGGTCGACGGTAGTCAACGCAGAATCTTGGGGTTCCGTCCTTCTTCTTTACAAGGACGACTGGGGACGTCCACTAACTTCTTGAGGGTTGAATGATGTCTTCGTCGAGCATTTTCTGGACTTGATATGGAATCATCTTCCTTTCCTTTAAGGAGACTCGTTACGGCGACTGGTGGACAGGGAGCGCGTCGTCATCGGAAAAATACGATATATCGCCATTGGTGTTTGATGAACTCTCAACGATGTATCAAAACAGTCGCTGTATTCAGCTTGGAGATCAGCCAGTTCCTGTCGTTTTGGAGCAGGGAGCTCGAGGTCGATGTAAGGGTGCGGCGGCGACGTGCTTCTCTGCGATGACAACGGCTGGAGCCTGAAGCTCCTCGACGTGGCCCACGGTGGTACCCTTCGTTAGGTGCTGCGGTCCCTCGAAAGTTTGTCACAAGAACAGTTGTACGTCCTTCTTGGAGATCCGTCACGCCTCGTGCGATGCCAATTCTTTTTGAAGAAGCAGTTGGACGCTGCCTTCCTGAAGAGCTTCACCGTGCATGGCTGTGTCGGTTGTGACGTCTACGAAAACACTCAACCGCGGCGGCAGGTTCACATGGTCGGCTAGAACTCGAATCGCGGTTGATGTCGTGTTGGTCTCCACCGGCGGCAGAAAAGGCTTTCGCAGCGTTAACTGGTTTGCCCCGGAAGTCGATGACGGCGCCATACACGTAGATAAAAATCCTTCCCGAGGATAACGTCCCTCGCACAGTCTTGCAGAACGACAAACTTCACGGGGCACGTCTCACCGTAGATCTGGTGTGATGAGGTGTCCTCCGGTGGTTCGTATTTGAGGCCCATCACGGCGTCGTGACTTTTTGAAGGCGGTGAGAGAGCCTCCCACTCAAGACTGAGTCGTCTACTCCGGTATCCACGAGTGCCAATGCGTCGTGGCCGTCGATAACAACATTTAGGTTGTTGGGCACCGTTGTAGGGGCGTCGTTGCGATGCGTGACGTCGAGAGAGTGGGAGCGCTCCGGCGTTCTTGGAGGCTCTTTACTCCGGTCATCTTCGGCAACGTCACCTCCCGGCGTTGCCGCACTTAGTTTTCCCGACGAGAAGGAGGGGACAGGCTGTCCCGACGAGAGCGTCGGAAGGGCGAGAGCGCACGTCGAGGCGAAGGCGAACGGCAACCTCTGGACGGAGTTGGCGCCGGGGAAAGGGGTCGTCGGAGGTATTCTCGACGTCCCTTGATTACTCCCCATGGTGGGGTCCCGGGTCGCTCCGAGCAAGACCTCGTAGGCCCTTTTTGGTACGGGCACCTCCGGTAGACGTGATCGGCCTCGCCGCAGTGGTTACATAGCGGTCGTCGATCGGCCGTGCACCGCACATCCGTCTTCCCAGGTGCCATACTTCGTTTCAGTTTGGGTCCAGACGCAGCCGATGCCACAAGCACGAGCGTGTGGCCCTGAACAGTGCCTGTACTGCACGAGCGCGCGTGCTTGGCGGGGACGCTGGAAGCCCGGAGCTCGCGCCTAGCAGCATCAGGCTGCGTCTGGACCCAAGCTGGAAACGA
The DNA here is from genome assembly GCA_037355805.1 of Ixodes ricinus. NCBI lineage: Eukaryota > Metazoa > Arthropoda > Arachnida > Ixodida > Ixodidae > Ixodes > Ixodes ricinus. The sequence goes on along the minus strand of JAZHYW010001471.1, from coordinate 22,048 downwards.
AGTACAGTTGTTCGGTGCGGGCGAGCTGGCCTGGGGCTGTCCTTCCCGACATCGGAAAGTCTGCGGCGCTGGTAGCCTACGTTGAAATGGCGCCGAATACTTCCATGCAGCTGGCGCCGGCCTCCGAGCTGCGCGGCGTAGCTCAGAGCGGGCTCCTTGGGTGCCGCTACGCTGGCAGGAGCCTCAGGTTGGAATGCCCGCTCAACTTCCTCGCGGAAGACTTCGATTATCGACAGCGAAGCAGGCTGGTGGGAAGCAGGCAGGGGCTTCTTGATTGCCTCCCGAACGACGTCCCGGATGATCTCGTGGATGTCCGGAGTTTTCCAGCTGGATGGCGACAGGCAGCAAAGCTGAGAGGTCTCTGGTAGTGTGAGGCCCGTGCTTGAAGGGGACGTTCGATGTTTGTGGTCCTCATTGACTAAACCTTTGACGGTGGTAGGTGGGCTCAGCACAAGGCCTTCGTATATGTTTGTTCACACGCCCCGCATCAGGACTTGAGGCCTTTTCTCTTCGAGAGCGTTTGGTTCGGCGCAGTTTATCAGGCGGAGAACATCTTTGACGAAACTTGTGACGCTCTCGTTCGGTCCTTGGGCTCTTTATGCATAAGTTCTTCGGTCCACTGTCGTCACTGCTGGTTGGCAAAGGCGCGTCGAAGCTCGACCCGGAATTCTTTCCACGATAAAATTCACGCTTCGTGGTTTTCGTACCAGATGCGGGCTGTGCCTTCAAAAGCGAAGTAGACATTCCGTAGGCTTTGCTCAGCGCCCCAGCCGTTGAACCGTGCGACGCGCTCGTACTGGCTGAACCAGTCGTCCATATTTTCATAAAGGTCACCATTGAAAATGGGCAACGTCCGTGGTGGGGCCTGCACGTAGAAGACGAAAGTCGTTGGTGTTCTCTCTTGCTGCGACATCGTGGGCATCCTGGCCGTAGTCCTCGTTGACGTTCGAGGATAGCGGAACAAATTCTGGCGGAAAGCCTTGAGTACGGCGGCCGGTCCGGGTTTCAGGTTCGTCAATGGGGTTAAACTCTCCGGGACTTAAGAAAGATCAAGCCCAGGGCTCGGTATAGGGTCCTCTGCTCTTATTGATCTATAGAAACGATATTACTTATGGCATACAATCATATATTCGATTCTTTGATTATTTGCAGATTATTGTGTTATTTATAAATTAATTAATGATTTCAACGATATTAGTACTTTACAGAGTGATCTAGAAAGGATTCTGTAATGGATTGGAGAATGAACCTTAATGCTAAAGAGTGCATGCATGATAAGTTTACGAAGGAAAAAAATCCCACTACTTCCGTCTACACGATAGATAATGAAAAAAAAAACGAAACTTAGCCCAAATGTAAAATACCCACGTGTTATGTTATTTAGTAATTTAACGTGGACAGGACACGTTGAAATGATAGCCCTTAAGGCTATACGCACGCTTCATACTGTACGGAGTAGTTTTCGGCAGGCCTCAGAGGTAAGTTAGACTAACTTTCTACTTTACATATATCCGCCCATGTATGGAAAACGCCTCAGTTGTCTGGGATCCGTACCGAAATTATTTAATATACAAACCTCAAAAGGTACAAAATTAAAGCGCTAGATTTGAATTAAAATATTTGGAACTTAGTAGCGAGTGTCACTGATATGAAGGAGGCCCTACATTGTAAGAAACTCAGTGAGCGTAGAAACTTGTTTAAGTTGAAATTTCTAGATGACATTTACAACAATAAACTATTAGCTAACGGAGATACCTTTATGTATGAACCACTTTATGTGTCCGAAAAAAGCAGACCTCCTCCAAAAATTTGACCGTACTCTTGCCGCACCGATACCTTTGCTTTTTTTTTCTTTCCGAAAACCATCGAAGAATGTAATAGGATTGCCAAAAAATGTGCCTGTGGCAATTTTTTTTTGTTTTTTAAGTGTGTAACATTTTTATTGACAGTATGTTTTATTTCATTTTATATTTCCTCTGTAGAAAAGTGTTTTTGGTGTGCGTGTGTGTGTGTATTAGTTGTGTTCTAAAAACATTTCGTATGTAACCCTCCCTTTGCAATGATGCCTCACAGCGATGCAGGTTTTATTCTATAAATAAAAAAGAGCAATACATTTACGGACTGCTTATGCTTGAAGCTACACAATGATGGCTGTTTTCTTTCATAATGTTTACCAGTTCAGTTTCAACTACTATCTGATTTTGAGACAAAATTGACTCGGGGTAGCTAGTTTTATACATAAATAGTGAAACATCAAATCACAAAAGCCTAAAAGTATTATTTCAATAGCTTAGAATCGTCTTTTAAATTGAAAATAAAAACATTATTAGTGTGAGGAAGCTTATTATATTTAAAAGAATGACCATATTGACGAAAATAAATCAAATCGAGCATATGACGGATGCCACCAGGTTGCACGTTATGAATTTTTCTATGATGAACATGAAGCCTAATTTTACTGAAGCGCATATTTCGTTCATTGTAAGCCTGGAGCTATCACGTATGTTTATTTTCCAAAATATCTGACCACCCCCCCCCCGGACAAGTTTGGTCGAAATCAAATTAAACCTGCCTAGAACTACTTGATCGCACCCCATTTGAGGTTGCAATAACAAGTGAGAAAATATAAAGCGTACTAACTAAATATTTTAGCAGTAATTCGTGATTTCGGTTGTGGCGGTAAGTCAAAGCTTCATCTAGACGCTGGCGTTCGGAACATGCGTGGATTTTTGCAGGCTATCAAGTCGGTGTCGGTGTTTCCTGGTCGTTTCTAACGCGCAGGTTTTCAACGATTTCCTCGTCACCAAGCGAGCTGTGCACCGCGGAAAGCTGCACGTCGCCGTCGCTGTGGGGACGGAGGATGGTAACGTGGAATCAGCGCCGCTTAATCTGGCGATGGCGATAAATACATTTGGGTAAGAATACTTTTATGTCAAGTCAGCAAAGCTGCACGCTGGGCAGTTTTAGCGAACTAGATCAGTGCAGTTGGTGAACTTCCCATAGACGCTTTACAACGAAGGGCTTCCGAAAGCCTGTCCGCGGCGGTGGTGCTGTCGGCGCATTTTCCTCATATTATTGTCTGCGAGCTACGTCGGTCGCTCTGCTTGCTTGTCTTGCTGCTGCACTCTTAAAACAAGAGGTGTATATGTTCCTTCATTATAGGAGTAACGGTCTTGCAGCCAACGCTCCTTCTAGAAAGGGAGGAACGTTTGTCCCTGAAAGCAGGCTAGCAAAGTTCATTCATAATTATCGCGACCCCCAATTTAGCATATAGAGCTCAGTAAGGCTTAACGAGATCACCACGATTGAGCGATTCAATAGAAAATAGTTGGCTTAGTTTTCAGACAGACAAATACCTCAATTACTGGCAGCCCTCTAGAGCCTCCAAGCACCTGTCGGAAAAAAGGAAGGAAAAAAAACAGTCTACTGCTTTGCACCAATCTTAACGAGTAATGGCCTCCGGAACATTGCCGAAAGGAGCTTCCGCGTAGGTAAAGAAACTTGCGTTTCGAACGCAGTCACTCAGTCTTATCGTTGTCGGCACTGCGATGTTAAACCGAGACAACCGAACCTCCGGCCACTTCGCGCACTTCGTATTTCCTCTGCTAATCCTCGAGCCACAGTTCCTTTGTCAGGTACGGCCCAAATCATAAGCAACAAAAATATTTTAGTTTGCTCGCGTGGCCATTGCGTCTGATTACCTCTATTATACACACGTGTACAAGGTGTCACAAAAAAACATTTACGAATTCTTTTTTTACCGCAAAAATAAACTAGGCGTCGCCGAACGCTCACTTTCCGCCCAAAGGTAGCGCTAGAGGTCACAACTAGATGCCAAAGTTTCAGCCCGATCCGATACCTTATTAAAAAGTTATAAGAGATTTTCTGAAAGTTTCAAAGGGAAAATGGTGCCCATTTTCGCCCGTTTTCGGTTTCTGGTGCCATAGATCCCCATGTATTCGAAAACTCCGTCGGCAGCCATTTTCCCATTGAAATTTTCAGAAAATCACTTATAACTTCTGATTAAGGTATCGGATCGGGCTGAAAATTTGGCATCTGGTTGTGACATCTAGCGCTACCTTTGGGCGGAGAATGAGCGTTCGGCGATGCCAAGTTTATTGTTGCGGCAAAAAAGAATGTGTAAATTTTTTTTGTGACGCGCTGTACATAGATTAGGCTTACTACAACACACAATAGCATCAGCTGACCATCATATACAGCGGGAGCATACATATTTCAGCACGCAAAGTCGAGCAAGCAGCGCTCGGTCACGGAATTTTAGAAGGTTGGCGTTTATTCTTACTCAGAGCGTAACTTTCATCATTTAGTCCTAGTTTCTCCTTCTCGAAAGTACCTGTTCTTATCACCCCGAACGCTCGATGCTCGAACCTTCTGGGCCGAATTTTCGCGATGCCGACGCACACTAGATAAAAAGCTGCAAGTGACCTTGCCGAATCAAGCCTCGTTCTCGCTTCCTGTTACGCCGCCAAATCGCCACCGTCTTTTCTGCTGTCCCGACGCTCGTTCTTAATTTTGTTTGGCACAAGTACGCCAATTAAACCGTTCTTTTCAGTTAATAGTTTATCCTGCCTTCGCCTTGCTCCCTGATAATATATACAGCACACACTGATATCGACACGAAACACACCACCCCATTTCTTATTCGGAACGCTTTGATCCCGCCTTTTATTATTTAAGATCTAGCGAATATAGGGGCGCTGTGGAAATCAAAGATGGGGGAATAGAGGGGAATCGGGTACATCCGTGGTCATCGTAGTTCATGAAAATCGATGTTGTTGTGACTCAAAATATTGTGCGATCGACTTTAAAAAACTAATATTTCAGTTTTAATATGCACAGGCAGCCAATTAAACATCTGACACGACCCAGTAGGTGCAGGTTACACAAGGCAAGTGTGAATACAATCGGCACTGACATAAACGAAAGGAGGATCGCTTTCGCCGTGTGTATCGTGGTTCAGCAAGGCCGACCACTCTGCCTACACAAACTGTAGTCCAATGAGCAGTGTCTTTTTTTTACGACGCACGGGTAGCCAATTTGTTTAAGAACACCCACCGGCTGACGATAGCGGAACGAAAGCATGAAAAAATAAGCAGCACGAATACATTTTAGGCCACTACTCAGTGGTACTCTCGGATCACGCATACTGAACGAGGCGCCGCTGCGTTAAACACGATTTTTCTCTGTTGTGAGTGTTGATCTCACACAGACAGGACAGCAGAAGACGTCAAGCAGTGGGACAGATTTCGAGAGATGAGCGAACGAAACTTGACCATTTGGAAGTGCCGACAAACGTTCGGAAAATGCGGAAGAACGAAACAGGCGAACGGGCCAGGCTCATGGCGGTTAGTGCACATGGTTCCAATTTTCGTTTGTGCGGATCTGTCAATATGGTGGACTAACATTTAGCCGCTAGGTTGGCACACTTTGAAAACGCGTACCTCAGCAGGAACTCAGAATCATTCGCACACATTGCTCATTCTTCAACAAAATGGGGAATAATGTTGTGCATTACGCGCGACAGAACCTGACCAAGCTCCAGAAGTATATGCAATAATTTTATACTGGCCCAAAAATGTTGAGGAGACAATCGCTTAATTTATTTTATTTGACTTTATTTGACGTCGAGAAGCATAATTTCACGTCGCTGTTCTATACTCGGAATCAAACGAGTTCAAAACGTGGCAGCGATCGCTCAATTGCCACTTCGAACTGTACGTTCCTGCACTCCTTGTAGAAAATACATGTATAAAAAAGCTGCTGAATAAAACAACATCGTTAATTGCGAATCACATTCCAAAAAAGAAAGCGACTGCAAAAGTACAGTACCAAAATTACGAGCGAAAAGGACGAAATAAAGCCGTGAGGTGCGCGTCAAACTGGTAGCTTAACTGATCATACTGTCAGCTCAGCCGGTGAATCTGCTAGGTGAACAGGTAGATGGGTTGTGAAACATTTTGAACAGGTAATCGAACCGAAGCCTTTCTAGGGAGAGTCTTGGCGTCACTCTGGTCGGGGCACGTTTGAAGCGTGCTATTTAGAACAGCAACAGGTGCTCCCGCTATTTGCGCAAGGTGGCCGATTGGAATCTGTCACGATGATGACCAACGAAAATGAAACTCAAGAAATCGATCAGTCAACTAGCGTTTATTGTAGGGTTCAAGAATAACCATAGGACGTCACTCTGGCCTGTTTTATTAACAATAATATTAATAACAAACAATCAACCAACCAATCAATCAAGCAACCAACCGATCAATCAATCAATCAATTTTATTGACGGTGCAGGAACAGTCCATTTGGTCCCGGTACTGGCACACCGGACATTCCCATTAAAAACGAAGAGCACAAGATTACAACATGAAACACAAAAATTAAAACTAAACAAAAACACAACAATCAGAATCAGCGACACATGAAATTAGAAAGTAAATATTTTTGTTGGAAATAATACGTTGGTGCGCCTTGAAGATGATGCATATTATTCGATAATTTAGATTACTCCGGGTTACAAAAAAGATTTATACAACGTAATTACAGTTTAGACATAGGGAGGGCTCTTGAAGGTTGATGTTGTACCGACCAACGGTTCCAACTAGGCTCTGCTCGCGCCGGTAGCCCTTTTCTTCTTCTCTTCTTAACACATGCTCCTTGGTCTCTTTTCTTGTGGGCTGTAGAGTCGGGCGCGTGTCCACATTTAGCAAGAAATGTCCTCAATATTTAATATATATAGTACGGAGAGTGCATCACGCAGAAAGAAGAAAATAGAAAGTGTAAACTGACAAAGTTTCTCGCAAATATTAGTGGCCATGTAACCCTCATACCATTTGAAATCATTATAGGGTAGTTCAAAAGTGATAGTAAAATGTCGGCAACATGAGCTGCAAGAATAAAATAGCGTGTCAACACAGTCACAAGAAAGAATAAAAATTCGTGTGCGATTCACTGTAACATTTGAGTACATTTGAGCCCTGTCTTAATTGAAACATGTTTTTGATTGAGTGGTCGAAATTCTTTCGGCTAGAGTCAAATATGTCCAGTTTTTCAGCGTAACTGTTGAAACAATCTAATAAGCTGGGAATTGGGAACAAATGACTAAGTTCTCTAAATATATGACAAGGTGAATTGGGTCTTGTAGGCACTCTACAAATCCTAATATTCACTACAGATAAGAGTCTTGGGGAGTCAATTGGGCTGTGAAGGTTTTTAAACAAAAATACCAAATCAGCTTTTTCTCTACGTCGATATAGGTCAGGCAATCCAACACTTTCCAAAAGGGCTTCATAATCCAAAGTTTGCTCATCTAGCCAAATAGCGATACCTAAATTAGATGACTTTGTGCTGCACCCGTTCAATTCTTATTGAATTGGTTTTACAGATTCCGTTCTACACCACCTATGCATAGTCTAGCTGCGAGCGGCCCAGTGAACAATAAAGGGTCAAAAACGTGCGTGGATTGTTGACTTCTCTTGTCAGGCGACAAAGGAGGCCAAGCACTCTTAACGATGCGGAAACCATTTTTGCCACGTGAACATCAAACATTAGGTTTGAATCAAGCACAACATTGAGGTCTATAATTTCAGTAACACGAGTCAATATGGCCCCCTCAATTCGATAAGAAAAACCTACATTTTGTGTTTTCCGAGAAAATGTTATTACTTTGGTTTTTGAGCAATTCAGACGGAGCATGTTTTCTTACACCAATTGCTGAATATGTTCATGTCGCTCTGTAGTTTTGCGCAGCCGTCGAAAATTCTAATTTCACGGTATATTTTAACGTGTTGGGCGTACTGGAGGAATAATGATGGCGAGATAACGAAAGGAATATCATTGACAAATATATAAAAAAGAAGAGGGCCTAAAGCAAATCCTTGAGGCACTCCGAAGTTGATTTTAAAGGTTGCGGACGTCATAATATTAACTTATACAAAACCCTTCCTATTCAGCAGATAACATACAAACCACTCGATCACGTTTTCCCAACAACGTAGTAAGACAGTTTAGATAGCAACATTTCGTGGTCAACCACGTCAAAGGCATTGCTTCAATTCGAAATGAACTACGCCATGTTGACCTTGCTAACAGACAATGCGGGAGGCTGTGGACGTAAAAGTAACCAAATGTGTTGTTGTCGAAATGCCAGGAACAAATTCATGCTGACTAGGAATATTTATATTTCTAAATAAGAAAGAAAAAAATTATGAATAGCTATTTCGATCAAAAAGAAACTAAGAAGAGACGTAGGCCTATAATTGGGAACGTCGCCACTCTTTCCAGACTTAAGCGCAGGAACAATGTACAGCGCGCTTCCACATGTCTGGAAATATTCAGAATTTTAAAGGTGTAACAAATAATTCACAAACCACAGGGTTGAATAAATAAGGATCGGTTTTAATCAAAGCTGCTGGTACTTCATCGTGACCAGGTGATAGCTCAGATTCTATTTCATGGTACACTCCGCAACGATATTTTCGTTTTCACAAATCAAGTGTAGCAGGGCGCCAAGTCCTTCCGAATGAGAATCGGGAAAGGAGAAATCAATGTGATCATTGTAAACAAAGTTGAAATAATTAGCAAATATTTCTGATATATTTTTGCAGCGACACCATCTAGAACAATTGTCATTGGTTAATTCGTTCTTGCTGTACGCAAACCGACGTACTTCCAAAAGTTTTGGGGCTTTGCAGTTAAATCGGACTTTATTGTTTTTCCATGCGCTTCGCGATCGCGATTTAATAATATTTAACAGTTTTTCTGGCACTGCTTGAATTCAGTTCTCATTGGAGAAGACAGCTTTCCTTCAAATTTCGTTGCAGAAACTTTTTTCTCTTGAAGAGTGCTCTTAACTGGGCTTAAAACCAGTAAGAATATTCAGCTCTGCGGTTTAACCTTATGGGATTTATTTGTCCATACCCTCTTGATTTACTTTAGTTAATTTAGAGTCATGATCATTGACGTTTCTCATTGAATGGTTGGGCACCATTCGACTTCTCAGAAGTTGTGATAAAGTCCGATCAACTCTCCCTTGGGAAAGTTTTAGTTCTCGTACGATAGGACATAGCATGTGGTAAAACGGGTTCGCCGTGATACATTTTTGAACACTATATTTAGAGCGGGGTGATATTTATTAATTGCTACCATTGGTACTTCACTAAAAGTTACGCTTATACCATCCATGCTCGAAAAACACATGTTGAGAACATTCCCCTGATAGTTATATGTTTAATTTTGCTGTTTTAAACCCCCCCCCCCCCAAAAAAAAATCGGCAATGTTAATTAGCAGATTGGAGTTGCGCGAGGCATAAAAGTTGTTTGACATATTGTTAAGATTCTTTCAGTCTATACCCGGGGCGTTAAAGTCTCAAAGATTAAATATTTAAAGGAGTCAAGCTTGTTGACCGTTTCATCTATGTTAGTGAAGCAGTTACTGAATTCGTCCGGGGTACCTTGTGGAGGAAGATAGAAAATGCCAATCAAAATACGCTCCTGGCGGCTGCCGTAAACCTTCACCCGCAAAGATTTGGGGTGGTGTTATAAATCCGAACGTCTGGTTGAGACGAGACCCTTTGCCCAGGTCAACCAGGACTTCCCCACCAATTTGTTTTCCCCAGAGCTATCACGATCGCGACGATCCACAACAAAACTTGGAGAAATGTAATCAGAAGACCACATTTGTGAGCAGTGCCAGTTTTCCGTTAGACAAATCATTGAAAAGTTTGAAAAAGTAAAATTTTCAAAACAAGTATCAGCTTTGGTTTGTAAGCCTCGGACATTTTGATAATATATTTCTAAGCTACTTATCTTCGCTTGCGATTTCATCGGCGCTGTCAAGGCATAATTCCTCCCGAAAGCTGCCGTTGAAGGGCTTAAACAGACAGCTTTCAGTCATATCATAGGTTCAGCGAATCCAATAAACGCCTCGGCCTGCACAGAAACGTAGAAAGACTCATATCTGTCGTAACGCGTCTTCAGTCGGCGACACTGCACATCCGAGATTCTCACGGTAGAAAAGTTTATTTTATTTTATTTATTTATTTATTTCTTTATTTATTTATAATTACTGCACAGCTCATGTTAGAGTCCAAGCAGGAGTGAGCATCACAAATATAAACATGATACACAACACCGAGAAGACATCAATACCAGCTGCAAGACCTAACAACAAAGTATTCTCGAAGGAAAACATCAACAACATAAACATTACAAAACAATCAAATGAGCGCAACTTTCAAATTTGAAATTAATTCATCGACACTGGCACATTCTACTGTGTTTTTTGCAGCTGGCTCTATGCGGTTATTGTCCTGGGAAAGAACGAAAATTTAAACGTATCATTATGCACACGAAACTCCCGAATAATTTTGCGGTTGTTAAAATGAGTATTTGCGTGCGATACTCGGGTTACGTAAGGGCACTGTTTTAGGTGATTTAAATCATTATATATCAAGCACAAAAGTTCTAACCGCTTTTCTAAGCGGAAGGTTTGAACGTTTCAAGTCCAAGAAAACTGATCATTTCATTCACGCTGTCCGTTTTTTTATACCGGTTGCAAACAAATCGGACTGCAGTCCTCTGTACTCTTTCAAGTTTAGATATGTTTTGTTTTTTAGTGTGGGGGTCCCATAAACATGAAGCATACTCTAGACGAGGTCTGACCAAACTTTTGTAGGCTGCAAGCTTCACCTGCCTCGGGGCTCCTTAGCGCTTACATCGGAGGGTCCATAGGGCTTTAAGCGCACTGGAGCAAACATTATCAATCTGCTCGTTCCAACTCAAGCCTTGTGTAAAATTAACATCTAAGCACTTAACTGCCGATAATTCTTTAATTACTTCCCCTCCAATAACGCATGAATACTCTCTTTTTTTACATACTCGTAAGACAAAACAGTTATCAACATTTAGAACCATTCCCAGTTGACACACCAACTTAAAATATTTTCTAGATTGTCGCTGAGTCTAGTTTGATCGACTTTATTGGGGAGTATAAGGCGCAGTCATCACCGAAACGTTTAACTTTAATTTCAGGGTCAAGAGCGCTTACGATGTCGTTGACATATGGTAAGAATAAAATGGGTCCTAAAACTGATCCTTGGGGTACCCCCGACGTAACTGTTAGAGTGTCCGAGCAGTGGTTATCAATCTGCACATACTGAACGCGAGTGTCTAGGTAAGATCGGATAAAATCGATAAATTTAGCTGTTAATTCCAATAGCGTAAAGCTTTTTCAAGAGTCTATAGTGCGGCACTTTGTCAAAGGCCTTGGCAAAGTCTAAGAACACTGCGTCAACCTGATCTCTGTTATTGATTGGAAGCGCAGTCGGTGAGTTACAGTTGATGCTCCGCGCCGAAAGCCGTGTTGAGCGTCTGATAACAACTTTTCTGCTAAAAGCAGTGTGAGATGCCGGCAGACCACGTGCTCTAAGAATTCGCAACTTGTCGACGTCAGCGATATTGGTGATAGTTCGACGCGCTCAAATGGTCATTTGCCTTAAAAATGGGAATGACGCGAGCATTTCTCTAGTCTAAGGGAAGCTTACTCATTCAGCATAGGGACGCAGAAAAGCGTTGGGAATACCATCTGGTCCACTTGCCTTTTTAACATCAAGGTTAAGTAGTAAATTAAAAATGCCTTCTTGAGATGCATACAAATCCGTCATTGATGAAGCGAAGCTTCAGGCTGAAGAATATGATCGGTGTCTTTTTTTGTGAAAACTGACTGGAAGTATTTAAGAAATTCATCGGCAATAGCTTTAGCATCCGTGACCTGTGAGCCGTCAATAGTTAAAGACATAATATTGACTTGCTTCCAGACAAAACCTCCAGAATTTAGATGGTGCATCCCTCAGAAAATTACTGAGAGTTACAGAAAAAAAGTCATCTTTAGCTTTTTTAATTGTACACCTAAGCTCACTGCTTAGTAGATTAAATTCCATTTCCAGGCGCCGAGGGGATCTTCGCATCCGTTTTAACTTTCGTGTGATGTGAATTATTTCTCTTGTAATCCCTGGATCATTTCTCTTTTTTTTTCTTATTTGGAACGAACCTCGTTATGCAATCAAAACAGATTTTTTTTAAATTTACCCCACGAAACATTTACATCTTCATGTACAAAGAAATCATCCAAATGCATTTCTAAGTAATCTAAACACTCACGTCATCTGCTTTATTAAAATCGTGCACAACAATGAATGTTCTTTTTTTACCAGAGCTTTAAAAAAAATGTGGCAAACACAAACTTCCGGTCGGATAGGCCGTTCATGACATCAAGTCTGGTACAATTAGTTGCAAAGCTAACAAAAAGTAAATCAAGAATATGGCTTGATGAAGCACCGACTCTGGTAGAGGTATCAACAATTTGTGCTAAGTCACATGAGAAGGCAGTGTTAAAAAGGAGTTTGGAATGCTTTACATTACTACCCGTGGCACTCATATTCAACCAGTCAATATGCGGGAGATTGAAGTCACCTGCTAAGATAAGTTTTACTTGGCCACCCTGAAAACGTTGCAAGTAATCATACAATACCTCAAGAAAAACTAGATTTGCATTCGGCGGCCGATATACCACACCAATTACAATCGCGTTACCATAGAATTCTATTTTACAGAACACACTTTAGCGATTAGAGATGCCTGGTAGCAAAATTACGTTTATATCTTCTTTAATTACTATGGCCAGTCCACCTCCGCGGGATTGTCGATCACACCTGAGGATTCTGTATGAGGATAGAATACTTTCACTGTCCAACACTTCTGCATGCAACCATGTTTAAGTCAGTAACGTAACGTGTGGGTCAAGATCAATAAGGAGTGTTTCAAAATCAATCTCTTTATTTACAATACTTCGAAAATTAAAAGAAAGTAAACGTAGTTTCTGGAGCGGTCGTGCTTGTTACGCCGGTGCCACATTAGTTATTTTCCCTTTGGTCCCGCTTTTATCTCTTCCAGAGGAGGTAGGTATAATCTTGTCGTTTAACTCGACACCTTCATCCCGCGCACGACTAGGTGGTTTAGATCTTCGATTTTTTCCTGGTCCCACACGTACGTCTCCTGGTTGATTACCAACTTATCATATTTAAGATACACTTTATCTTCAGGTTTCCTATGATCGTTCACAGTCGACCATAACAACTTTCGTATTTCACAAATTTTAGGCGAGAAGTCTTCCGATGACGATAATCTAGTGCCCCTTGGTTTGTGTGCATTCTTTAGCAGCTCCATTTATTCATTGAAATCAAACAGTCGTATAATGACAGGCCGAGTCTTGTTCACTCTTTTTCCCCAACCGATGAATACGTTCGTGACGGTTCACTTTGATTCCCAGCTTTTGTTCAACGATTTCTGTTAAAACAAGTTCCCTGAGTGAATTGGTTGTTTCTGTTTCATTTTTATTGACGCCGTAAACAATCAAGTTATTACGTCGACTATGATTTTCCAGATAATCAATTGTTCCATTTAGAGATGCAATTTCCTCTTGAAGCTCAGTAACCGAACGCTCACAATTTTCTTTCCTCTGAGCGGTTCGTGCGAATGACTCTATTTTCCCTTCGATTGAAGCCAATCTTCTGTTTGTATCGGATATGTGAGACTCCAACTTGTCCTGGATTGCCTTTAGGTCTTTGGTGTTTGCCTATGATTTTCAAGAATAGCTGCCAGTTGCTCTGCTATCTCCGGTCCGGGGTTCATTTTGAAACCACCGCTCAGGAGAAGAATAATAAAGCTGAATGAGTCAAAACAACTCGCAATAGAATCATATAACGCGCCTGGGCAAGGCAGCACAACCGAACAGATAAAATGGCTTTTCGATTCACAACCAGTTTGCGTCTTACCAACCTGTATCAGAAAGACTAACAAGTTTAGCCGTGGCCGCATGGTTCGGCTGCTGCTTGACCCACTGACGAAGAACGCTTGAGGGGCGGTGCCCGTTGGTCCAGTTACCAATGTTGTCCGATGAATTCCGTGCAGGACCGGAAAATGCTCATGGCCACGGTCGAAAGTTCCGTTCCGTGATGCAGTGTCAGCGTCGTCGAGGGTTATCACTGGCAATTGCGCTCGCGACTTGCAGCAGCAGATATGGTTCGCGCCGGTGACATGTTCGTAGGTGACTGGGTCAATACCAGCAGCAAGAACCTGTATCAAAAGACGTTAAGCCGTGGCCGCACGGTTCGGCTGCTGCCTTGCCCATTCTGATGACTATAGAAGTGGTCTCTGGGGCAATCTTCGTGACGTAGATGGTCCTCCGACGTGGTAACGAGGGCACAACACTCAGGTGGCTTGCATCAGCTGATCCCACTACCCTCGCTGGCTGAGCCCTGCGAGGTGCCGCCTTCAGCGGGCTTGAGTTGGAGGCAGCATTTCCATTGTTTCCCGGCGTCGTCTGTGCTGATCCCGGTTGAGTTTTCGGGGCAGGAGCACCTGAGGGTTCCTTTGTGATGCCAACGGCTTCTACTATGATCATTCGTATTGAGGAGTGGGTGGGGTGTAGTGGCTCTGGGCAACTGCAGCAAACGAGAAGCCCCGGTAGAAGCATCGTCGTTTTCTACAGTTGCTCAGAATGCACTTGGGTGAATCCGCTGAGTTAGTCTCGTTTTGTGACTTATTCGCGAGTAGGTTTGTGAAAGATGTAGGTGACTTCAAAGCTAGGGTTGACTCTCTGAGGCTAACTGGAGGTTTTAATCTACTACAATATCTCTAATTTGCATATCTTCTTTCGATTACTGAAGGTGACTTGCGCGTTATTATTACTACTATGTCGATAAATAAACAGCGGGTATTGACCAGATTCGTCTCAGAGACATTGCATGCAAATTTGTTCAACTACAGCATCTGCTACTGGCTGAATTAAACGGTATATTTTCTACAGGTGTCATATCCTTAAGCCTTAAAAGCGGGATCGTAAGTCCGATATTTAAAGTGGGAATAAAAAAGGCGCGGGGAACTACAGGCCATTGTCAATTATGCCAGTGATTTTCCACATTATAGAAAAGTATATCGCCAAATAATAAACTAAAATTAATGGTGAAAATTTGTATTCAATATAAATCTCAGTACGAATCTAAAAACGGAAAAAGTACAACCGGGTTGCTTGAACATTTTGCTGATATTGCGAAGGAAGCTCTGGATCAAAAAACATTATTTTGTTTTGTTTTTAAAATTATCAAATGAGTTTGCTGCTATTGACCACTGAGAATTGCCTGATAATATATATGCACCTGGTTTTAGACGTACTCTTGCTTAATTCTTTAGGAACAATTTTTCAGATAGAGCGCAAACATTAAAAATAAAGCAGGATCGAGGTAGCGTTCTAAAAAGCAAGTATGGTATTCCACAGGTATGATGATTTGCTCCATATACTGATCTTACACACACACACATATATATATATATATATATATATATATATATATATATATATATATATGCAGGGTGACGGTAGAAAACGAACCAGGAGGATTTTATTCGACGTTTCGACCTGAGACAGGTCTTCCCTGTTGTAGTGGTTTGGTACATAAACTCAAAGCGGCGCCAAAAGCCGGCGCCGCCATGTTGCACGCTCTGGCGTGCACGGCGTGGATACCCTCACGATAAGCCGTGATAAAGGAGATCGTGCTTGGATTCTGGACGGGGCTGGTCGTGTCTCGTTTCTTGATCCTGGAACCGGCGTTCTCGGACCCACAGAATATTACAATGGCGACGAGGATGGGATTTGAAGATGGCTTTGCTTAAAAAAAAAAAAAAAAAAAAAGGAGGGGCATATGTAGTGGTTTGGTACATAAACTCGAAGCGGCGCCAAAAGCCGGCGCCGCCATGTTGCACGCTCTGGCGTGCCCACGTGATACCCCACGATAAGCTCGTGATAAAGGAGATCGTGCTTGGATTCGGACGGGCTGGTCAACGTCTGTTTCTTGATCCTGAACCGGCGTTCTCGGACCCACAGAATATTACAATGGCGACGAGGATGATGGATACGAGGAGGCGACGAGGGTAAACGTCCTTCCTAAATCTTCCTAAATCTGTTGCCGTCCTCCTAGAACGATCTCCTAGCATGATCTCCACGCCCGATCGCTGCGCATAACGTCTGGTTTTAGTTCAGCCAACCACCCGCTGCTTCACAGTCTTTCCTTCGATTTGCATTGTCAACCACCATGTCGGTTGCAATCCAGCAATTTCTCTCAACGGTAGGCTTCGACCCTCAACGTGCTTTGACTATTTCCGTGGGTTCTCCTGACATTTGACCATCACGACTCAACACATCGCTTTTGGAACGGCGATTGTGCCGCCGCCACCCGTCTTTCTACCTGTTCCCGACACGCCCACCCCTTGCGTGGCCGGCATGGAAGCGTGCCTTCACCGCTTTCTTGGCGCTTCGGGGTTCGGAACAGATGGAACCGCGTCGTAAGAAACAACTCTGTTTTCGTTGCTCGGCACGGAAGGCCAGCGTGTGGTTGACGCATTCCGCTTGGACGATGCACCGGCGGACCGAACGCTCACACGACGAGTATGAAATATTTTTGGAGAAGTTAGAAAAGCATTTTGAGTTCTCGGGGTCCGTAACACTGGAAAGAAAGAAACTCCGTGCTAGAGTCCAACGTCCCGGCGAATCAGTCTCCGAATACCTCGCCGCATTACGTCATCAAGGCTCTTTCTGTGGCTACGGCGCTACGTTAGACGAACGCCTGTGTGAAATTTTTTGGAGGGGTTGGATTCGAAGAGAGTTCAGGACCGCATTTTACGTGAATGCGTCGGGAGCCGAGGTACCCACCCTGGACAGAGCGTTCCAGCTCGCAATACAATTTGAACAACTTGCAAAAACGACTGAATCGTTTCATCGCCAGACGAGCGCGGTGTCGTCTTTCCCTGTTAACGACGGAAGCTGCGGTTTGGAACTGCGCAGCGGTCCAAGATATTCATGCGTATGCTCAGTGGCGTGCAATCAAGATGGCGGAACTTCCGTGTTCCCCGCCCAACTCTATCACCAATATGGTCACCCTCCATGTCCTTCCACCGGGATGACCCCGTCGCAGCGAGGTCCCGTGATGCCGTGGGGTCAACCATCGTCTGACGGCCATCTTCCTCGTTTCCAAGGTCGGCAAGGCGGCCAACAGTCCGCGAGCCTCCTCTCAGTGGGTGAGGGAGGAGAGAAGATGGAGGCCCTCTCTCTGCGTGCTGGTCATGTGGCCGGCGCACCATGCCCGCGGAAAGTTCGGCCCGGCGCGAAACGCGACGTGCTTTCTGTGTGGGAAGCAGGACATTTTGCTCTGGTTTGCCGCAGTCGTCAAGCACAGTCAGCAGCATTCATTAACGATGAACGGCAAGCATCATTTCCAGTGCGGGGTCGAGGACAACCCTGGTGCCGTGGACAACTTGCCGACGCTACCAGAGCGGCTGTTTTTATCGACGAGATGAATCGACCCATGTGGGAACTGTCCATCAGGAAGTTCTGCTGGAGGTGACGTTTAACCAGCACGAGGTCTCGGTGCAGTCTACGGATCGCCTTGCACGCGACCCGAGGCCCCGCAACGTGTTCTGCAGATGTCCAGGTAAATGGCACCCTCCCTCAAGCTTCTTATTGATACCGGATCTTACGGCTCGATTTTGAACGAACAAACATTTAATCATGTAAACAGAAAACGTAAGATTAAGCTTCATCGTCCACCAAGAACCTTAGTTCATTCATTATCTGCAATCATCTCATCCCCGTACTGGGATGTTCTTTGGACAAGTGGTTTTCAAGAACCGATACGCGCCGCTGGAATTTTATGACGCGTACGGGACGATCGACTGCTTGGAACCGACGCAGTGCGCGAGTTGAGCATGACCTTATCTGGAGCTGAGTACGATTGTTCCTATGTGAATGCAGCTGGAAGTGGAGCAGAGCCACCTCGAATGTAGGCCGGCTGGCGCTCCGCAGCGACGACCTTCACGTTGTCGTTCGCCAGTCATCACAGCCACCAAGTCATCAACTCCAGTTACATCTAGCAACAACCATCCATCCTCAGTACCGTCGGGTGCCTACGTATCCAGGCCACTACAACCTTCTTATTGGGAACAAACAGCTCCTAAAGTCGTCGAAGAGTTTGACCACATACCGTCGGCCAACTCCAGTCCAGATAGTCATCCTGCAAGTCAGTGTGGAGCCAGTGGTCCAGAGCGTCAACCTGAAGATCAACGTGGTTGCAGTGTTCCACAACGTCATACTGATCTTCCTGATCCTCGAAGTAGAAAGTTATACCAAGAGCCTATTCCCTGGAGCAAAGCAACTCTTCCTTCGAAGGGTCTGCAGTCAAGTCCTACTCTCCACGGGACACATCCCAGTTACCCCCGGATTTGAAGACTTTGAACACCTGTTCGATCCCGAGCTGGGCTCGGTGCGGAATGAGACGCACAAGGTCAAGGTGCGACATAATGTTCCACCAGTGCAGTCAAGGCTAAGACGTCTTCCTCTAACTTCCTTCGTGACGCCGTCTCCGAAGAGATCTTCAAACTGGAACGGCAAGGAGTCATTGAACGTGTCAACGCTTCGGAATGGGTTTCTCCCATCGTCGTTGTCAAGAAACAAGACGGAAATATCCGGATGTGTGTGGATCTGCGAGCGCCAAATCAAGCCATCGTCATCGACGCTTTCCACTCCCGCACATCGACGAACTCTTTGAATTCCTCCGAGGAGCAGCCGTCTTCTCAAGCTAGATCTTGCATCTGGTAACATCAAGTCCGTCTCGACCCCGCGAGTCGAGACTAACAGCTTCATCACGCATGAAGGTCTTTTCCGTTTTAAGCGCGTATGCTTCGACTGGCATCTGCACCTGCAGCGTTCCAAAAATCATGCGTCGAAAATTCTTGGAAGGATGTCATGGGTGTCCAGTTTTATCTCCGATGATGTCATCGTCTACGGATCTTCGCAGGAGGAACATGATGTAAAACCTCCGCAAAGTCTTGTCCTGCATCTCCCGCGCAGGAATAGGTTAAATCGGAGAGGGTGTTTTCATACGTCCGGAACTCGGCATATTTGGGGCAACCGTCTCTCCATGGAAGGATTAGCACCCCGTGCACCGAGAGGTAGATGCTGTTCCGAATTTTGAGACTCGTCAGACTCTGCAAGGCTGAAAGCATTCTGGGACTTGTCGAATACTATAGCAAATTTGTCCCGCATTGTTCCACTGTGGTCGAACCTCTTCGTCGTTTACCTGAAAGGGCGTTCGTTTTATCTGGTCCCCTGAAGCGGACGCGAGTTTCCAAAACATCAAGAATTGTATTCAACATGCACCCATTCTAGCCATGTTTGATCCATCTCTACCTCATCATCGTGGTTACAGACGCTTTCATTACGGCCCGCGCCTGCCGCCTCAACAGCAGTATGGGAACCATCTTGTCCTGTCGCTTTTGCTTCCCGATCTCTCACGGACGCTGAGCGGAGGTACTCAACTGGGGAGAAGGAAGCCTCGCTTGCCTTTGGGCTCTGTGAAAAGTGGCACGTCTACTATGGGGACGTCCATTTGTTATTCGAACCGACCATCAAGCGCTTGTGACCTCTTTATCTAACAAAGGATCTGGTGTTCGTCCGTTGCGCATCACACGTTGGACGGCGAGACTGATGAATTATAATCTCGCATGGAATATCAAAAAGGATCTACAAACTTAGTCGCGGATGCGTTTTCACGACTACCTCGCCGAGACACCGAGGGTGGTACTTTGTTTGAAGAAGATGTTGGTGTCTCATAGCAACGCCCTTGTCACGTCAGAATTTCAAGAGGCTACCGCCAATGACACCATTCTGCCTAGCGTCATTCGCTACACCACTGAGTCATGGCCAGAGGACAACAATGTACACCCAGAACTTCGACCGTACTTCCACGTACGAGATCAGCCGTCTCTCCATGACGGTAACTACTTTTTCAAGGGGAGAAGATTGTTGTCCCGGAAAATCTCGTAGACCACTATCATTCAACTGGCTCTAGTGAAACTCACCAAGGGATTTCTAGAACAACGAGCATCATCAGAGAGCAGTACTGGTGGCCGAATGAACCAGCAGATAAAGTTCAAGATAGAAAACTGCATAGTTCTGTCATTCCACCGACAAGCCGGTCAAAGCAGCACCAGTACAATCCTCTTCCTCAACCGACCAAGCTTCCTGATAAACCACATGGGAGAAGCTCGGGATAGATATCGGCCCAACAGAGCGGGCGCTGTTCAGCTAAGTCAGCGGTTCTTCGGTCGTCCTTAATGGACTACCACTCCAAGTGGCCAGAAGTTCAAGCAGCAGCTTCCTGTGACCTCTTACCTACGATTATAAACTTTTTGAAAACATCTTCTGCACGTGAGGGATTACACTCTGCGAAATCGTCTCCGGACGATGGTGACCAGCTTGCGTCGAAAGAATTCCAGGGAATTTCTTCTATCAGCAGGAATAAACATGTTGTCTTGGCATCCCTGTACCACCCCCAATGCAATGGGCAGGTGGAAAGGTTTAACAGAGTTCTCAAGCGTTGGCTCCACAGTTGGCCGTCAGTTCAAGCGCCGTCCCTTTACCAGATGCGGTCCGTGATTATCTGGAGACGTATCGTCGGATCGCCGCACGCAGCAACTGGATGTTGCACCATCGTGGCTTCTTCACGGAAGAATTCATCGGTCGAAACTGGACCTACAAGGGATGGAAGTCCAGGTCACCCCAGTGGATTTTCCTGAGACACGCAGCACGACTGCCACAGCGTGTGCAGCAGCATCTCAAGAAAAGATGAAATCGTATTCGGCCAGTCGTCGAGCTGTTCGACCACCCCAGTTCGTCCCCGGACAAGGCCGTCCGGATTTTTCAACCTTCAAGCATCGAGGCAAGTTACAACCGAAGCATCTCAACTCCACAGATCATTCAGAGACGGGCAGGACCTGCAACATACGAATTCGCGGATGGACGCCGCTGAACGCCGCAAAATTAACGAAGACGCCACTGAAGGACAGGGCGAGAAGGATTTCGATCCAGACGGGGAGTGAATTGACGATACTGGCGTGCACCCTTGCTCAACAGTCCGGTCTTTTCAGTACCAAGCACTTCGGGTCCTGGCCCTGCCCCCGAGGTGGCTGGATCTCGCCCGTCCCCTGCTGTGGGGCCTCTTTCTGCAGCCGGGGTCTCCCGGGCTGGCGACGTCCCCTGTTCTTGGACAGCGGGCCTAGCGCCCGGAGCCTGGCGGGGCCTCCGGGCCATCTTGGCCGCGGTCTCGAGCCTGCTGGGGCTCCAGTGTCCTCTTGCTTCTTCTGGAGCCTGGATGGGGCCCTGATGTCCACTGGCGCAGCTGAGCTCTGCCGCGTCGCGTTCCCGACGTCGAGCCGCATTACGCCTTTTGGTCCCTCGGTGCCATTGGCTGTTCCTGTCCCCGCTGCTGTACTGCGAACCGGCTCCATTGGCCTTCCAGATGCTGCAGTGTTCCAACTAGAGCCTCCGGCTATACTCGTTCCTGATTGCGAGCCCGCGCGATGCTGTTCTTGCTCAAAGACAGCCCGGTCCCGGCATCGCCTTCAAAAGACACCTTGAGCTCTGTGGAGGTTCTCTTTTTCTTCTGCGGACTCGGCGTCGCCACTCCATGTGAAGAGCCATTCAGACCAACATCCACAAGTACCCCGGTCCCGTCCCTGGCCGGCTCATCACGCTTCTTAATGCCTCCTTTGGAGGACTCCGTAAGTGCTTGCGAACCTGAACCAGCCGTGACCGTTGCGACAAATCGACTCAAAACGCCAACGAAGACTACCGGAGAGGTTGAAAGACTATGTGCTCTCGTTCTACAACAACACTCAAGAGTCAACACCGGAGAAACCGCGCCAGGAGGTGGCACCAGAGGCATCCCCTACAACGACACAGAGCTTTATACAATCCACAAGCCTGGGGATTGAGGAACTGGCAGAGTGAACTGCGTATACGTAACGAACAGTGCTCTTCGGGCATTTTACCCTAATCCGGGGGGAAGAGGAAAAGATAACTGTGTTTTAAGCCACGGCCGAAAAAAAAAAAAAAAGGAGGGGCATATGTAGTGGTTTGGTACAT
>JAZHYW010001469.1:0-54968 GCA_037355805.1 Ixodes ricinus | reverse complement strand
CAATGTATCGTCCGCGCAGCGCTTGGTGAGAGTCACTCTTTGCCATTTGGTGTTCTGGGGCGATGGGCTGCGTCAACGTCGCAACGCGTCTCTGCGTCTGTACAATTCCTGTCAGTCCTCGTTGGCGACTAGAAAAATTGCCAATAAGGGAGCGCGCCACAGCTTGTCGGAATTCCAGCGAGGTCAGAGCAGGTATATTAGCATTTTTCGCTTGCAGCTTCATGTAGCAAATGTAGGCATTGTTGACTCCAATGTCCAGGAGATCAAAAAATATTCTGAGATAATACTTGATCTTCGATCGCCTGTCCACTTCATAGGTTACCTTTTTCTGGTCCATCAAGTCGACTCCGCCCATAGCTTTGTTGTATTCCTTTACAACCAAGGGACAATGGACATCCAGTTTTTCTTTCCTCCCAGCGGATCGCCGTTGTACAAGAACAGTTTGGACGGGGAGATGAAGTTGGAGAGCAAAAGAACGGCCCGGTTGTCCATCCATTTCACACAGGCAATGCCATCCGCACTAAAAGACGCAATATCTCCTCTTTTCATTTCCTTGTCGCTCGGAAAATTGGTTGGCATGCCCTTTCGGTTCGCACGCACGGTTCCACATGCCTTGATGTCGCGTTCGGAAAGCTCCACCTGCAAGGCCGGTGAATTGAAAAAATTGTCGAAAAAAAACTCACAGCCAAGTCCATTCAATCCGTCTGTGAGCTGGAGCACAACTGACTCTCCAAGCCCCATGGCAGTGCCTTCGCTCTTCTTCCCAGTGTACATGTCACACTGAAACAAGTATCCTGTCTCTGAGTCGCAACGGCACCACATCTTGAAGCCCCAGCGAATTGGTTTGTTTTTTATGTATTGCTTCATGATGTTGTGGCCTTTGAACTTGACCATGTGCTCGTCAATGGACTGCCGCTTCGTCGCAGAAAGCGCAGCTTGAAACGCCTCGTTGCAATGGTCAATAACAGGTCGCACCTTATAGGCTCTGTCAAAGTTCGGCTCCACTCTACCGGGCTGAGACTCGTTGTCTGCAAAATGCAGAGCGCTACGAATCTCCTCAAAGCGATGAAGAGGCATCACAGCGGCTATGAATGGCACACCAAGGTCAGGTTGCGTTGACCAATAGTTCCTCAGAGCTGGCAACACGTGGTAACTCATGACGAAATTGATTCCCAAAAACGCTTTCATTTCTTCGTTCGTTGTTGAGAAAACAATTCCATTTTGTTGCGTGTAACGGGTGCTTTCTTTTACGAGTACGTCAGAAACCAGCGTATCGAAGTTCATCACTGCCAAAAAAATCGCAAGTGGTGTGACGACGCTGCCTTCATCTTGGTCCGGTGCGCACTGCACCACCCCGTACTCCACTCCGGCGTCATTTCTAAATCTCCTTGCTTTGTGGGACTTTTTCCACGTGATTTCTTTGAAGCTTTTGTCACGGTAGTAGGGCTGAGCGCTTTCGATGTCGGGAGAGACGCCGATCGTCTGATGCGTTTACTCGGAGGATTTGAAGGCCCCTGTTTGTCTGGATGCTCAATGTCAACCTCCGCCCCAACGTTATCCACGTCTTCCTCCAAAAAGTCCAAATCTTCACCGTCAAGTTTTAGCACGGTCTCATCATCGCTCTCATCGGCAAACAAGATCTGGTGGATTTCTTCCTCCGAAACTAAGAATTTACGCCGTTTTCCAGCCATCTTCCTGCAAGACAAAAATCAGCAGTTAGAGAAAGAAATGAGGGCAGCTCACAGGTACATAGTAAGCAAAAGAAAAAATACCATTCATTTTACTTATGTGACATATTTGAAGGCGAAACGGCACAAGCGGCGTTTCCGCCAACGCATTCAAAACAGAAGCGAAGTTCCGTCACGGTACATAGGGACATATGCGTCCCAAGCCAGTTCTTCTCCAACTAAAGTATAATAGACACTGACGCTTGCATTGATTTTGGTTCCTCGGTAATTATACGGCCTAACGAACCTATTTATGTCAATATTTGATTGGTAGCACACGACAACTGGCAATAAATTACACTTACTTTGTCAGGCAGAAGACGCTTCGCTCCTCCTTCACAACCGCCTCGTTTTGGCGGGATTTTGGTGCCAGTGTTGCCGACCCAAACTTCATGTTCCGTCAAAACAAGCTGAAAAGCGTCGAATGCGCAACCTTTACGGTTATGCAGGGGGTAGTTTTTTTAGATACACCGGTTTTAATTCCGGGGACATATGTGTCCCGTGTACCTCATAGGGTTAATGCCGAAGCAAACCCAGATTTTGAACTTCAAAGGAGTGCGCGCGAATGAACGTTGAAGGCCAGCAGGGTTGGCCACCTGCTAAACAACGCTCCCTGAGCTATAAAAAAACAATAACTGATCATGTTTTGGTGGCGCGGGAGTCAACGAGTTATCAGAGCTCTGCGAGTTATGAGTCGCCCACCGCTCCCAGATCTCAGTCGGGCGCGCTTTCTCCATGCCGTCGCGAAAAAGAAAAAAAAAGAGGACAAGAAGGACGATGAGAAGCCGTGCAGGGCGGTTTCTTTCTATACCGCACCCTACGTTTCTTTTACTTGGTGCTTGGTTTCTTGTTGCGCTCGCTCTCGTGTAACACCATTGATGCCCGTCGCTAGCGCGTCTGTGAAAGGCGTACCGCCGACCCCCCCCCCCTTCTCTCCCTTCTGCTGTTTGCTTTGACGCTTGTTTTTTGTATTCATTTTGTTTCTGAACAACTGACTCGCTGACTGGCTTGGTATAGCTGAACGTAACCCCCCCCCTCCCCCCCACCCCGTAAAAAAAAAGTATATAGATAAGTAAATAAATAAATGAATAATAATAAAAAAAGTAAAAAATATATAATGAACCGGGCCCATATTCCATTCCCATTCCATTCCGGGCAAAGGCATCTAATTCCATTCCATCTCCATTCCCCTCAACGTTGCCGCCATTCTATTCCCACTCCATTCCGGGGTCACGAAAATGCGGAATGATTCCGGAATCATTCCAACTCCGGAGTGGCAACTCCGCAACACTGGTCTGGGGGGACCGTTGAGATCGGACCACTTGGGAGGTGGAGGGAAAGTCAATTCGGACGTGTTGTCGAGGTCTGACCGTTCGAAGGGCGAACAGTGTGGGCACTGCTCCTTGTTTGAGGTTAGTCTTGCCAACAAGCCCGTGGAATGGCGGTCATCAAAACCACAATTGTAACTAGACCCGAAAAGTTAATAATTAAAAAGTTAATTAACAGAATTTGGTTAATTAGTCAATATATAGCGACAGTTATGCCCTTGTCTAATGTCCGCCGAGCTCCACAAGCGCTCAGTGAAAACGGGAGCCACGTAACTCGTACTGCCCTTTTTTAAAAAATTCTGTTCGAATTAAAAATGAACACCCTGTATAGGTGAACTCGTAGTGGTGAATGAGCCGGGAGACGTTGTAAGCGAAGACTAAGTTGATGCAATGACAGACTCTTTGAATATATTGTTAACGGCAAGCCAATTTTTTTCTCTTATATATATATATATATATATATATATATATATATATATATAGACGTTTGTCTTCATGCATATACTAAATCTGGCTTGGCGGACAGTAGACTGAATAACTGTCACCATTATATCACTTCATTACACGTAATAGAAAGGAAAAAGGAGTGCGCAGGCCGTGCGAGTTTTGCGGAAAGGCAAAGGCCCACGCAAACAGGTGTTCCCGCACAAGTGACCCTCCATAGCCTTCAATATTTAATTAAAGTTTAAACAAATAGTACATAAAAATAACAATACATCTTGGACCTGTCGCTTTTATTTTCGTTGACTGTTTGGAGGGCCAAGTTATAATTGCAGATAGAAAGCTGATCCATTGGGGTTACACCAGTTCATACAATTTTCGGGGAGGTTCTAAAATACATAGCTTCGACTGACCGTAACTCGGTACCTAAAAATTGCGTCCTTTGCACGTGGCCAACCTTCAACAGCACGTATATCACGATTGGCAACGCTCGCGGAAGCGCGAGGCAACATACTTTCTACTGTATTAATTGGACCCTTAGTACCTGGGCATGGCAACCAGACTGACATCATGTGAAAACTATATACTGCACACGACTTAATTTTCGCGAGGACCTAATTTTCGCGAATTTCGCAATCGCCTATAATTCGCGAAAAATAGGTCCCGCGAACAATTCCGGTAACACGTAAACACATTGGAATGTATATTGAGATCCCACCGAGTCGCGAAAATTTAGAACCCGCGAATTATTTCAAAACTTCAGCTTTGACCTAAATCGCGAAATATTGAGTCCGCGAAAAATAAGTCCGTTTACAGTATTTCATCTATTACTTTTCGCATTTTTGTCATCTAATTTGGAAAGTGGACGCAAGCGCGCAGAGACTGCCGCCAATGGCCGCATTCGGAAGCGGCTGCCTTTCCGCGGACTCCAAACGTTATGAGAGAGCAACGTCAGCGTACACTAAGCTGAGCGCGCAGTTTCCATCCTAGTCTCCGCTTCCCCCGTGGGACGGCAAACTGGCCTGGCAAGCAAACGACGCCGAGCATCCTTTTCATAAATGAAAGCGGGAGGCGTCCACTCGATCGAACGACGTTTTAGCGAACGCAAACGAAACCACGACGTTTCATCGAATGACACTTTAGCAAATGGCGGCGTTCTTATTAGCGAATGGCTCTATGAAGTTAATAACCTAGCCTGCTGAACTCTTGGCAGTAAACACTGGGCGGTGCACGCTCGAGCTTGGTATTATATTCATTTAGGTGGCGCAGTCTGCTCGGAAGCCCATCTGCAGCCGCCTAGACATTGCCGGATTAAGGAATTTTGGGGCCCTGGGCCAAGTCTTCTTCATGAGGCCCCTAATGCTGATGATAATACTGACTATGATAACGATGGTAGTGGTGGCAACAACCATGACGGCAACGTGTATATTTCACCATTTTATGAAATACAAATGTTTGTTTTATTATACATCTTGGGACGGAACAAAAGCTTCCATCTGATTGGAAAATGGCAAATGTGGTGCCAATACACAAGTCAGGAGCAAAAAACTGTGTGGAAAACTATAGACCTATTTCTTTTGACGTGCATTTGCTGCAAGCTAATAGAACATGTCATTTATAGTTATCTCATTGCTCATCTAAACGTCGAAGAGTTTCTTATTCGAAATCAACACGGATTTCTGTACTGGAGCATCCTGTAACACAGTACTTGTTGATGTCTTTCATTTTCTTGCTGGAGCCATTGACGCTAGAGACGATTTAGTGGATTGTTTGTGTTTGAATTTTCTAAATGCATTTGACCGCGTAGACTCATGATTTGTTATTTTACAAACTTAGCTATCGTCTACTGCATGAGCAACGCTCTGGCTTGGATTAAAGATTACCTATGTGGACGAGGGCAATGTGTCGTGCCTCGGTGGGGAAAAATCTAGAGTAGTTGTAAAAGTCGAGCCCCGGTGACTCCCCCAGGTCTCGGTACTGGGTCCCGCTCTTCTCGACGCGTGCCTCTCAGTGCTGCGGGGTATCACCTGGGCCATTATGTACGCTAACATAAACGACATTGTTTCTGAGCATGGCAATCATATATTCTGATTATGTTATGGACAATTTAGCATGTTATTTATAAATTAATTGATGATTTTAACGATATTAATACTTTACAGTAGTGATCTAGGCAAAATTTCTGTATGGTGTAAAAATTGAGAATGAACCTCAAATGTTAAAAAGTGCGTGCATGTTAAATTTACTAAGAAAAAATCCCACTACTTCCGTGTACATGATAAATAATGAAACAATTAAACCTAGCTCCAAATGTAAAATACCTAGGTGTTATGCTATCTAATGATTTAACGTGGACGGGGCATGTTGAAATGATAGCCCTAAGGGCATTACGAATGTTTAATTTTGTACGGAGAAATTTTCGGCAAGCGCCGAGGAAAATTAGAGAAACTTTATACTTTACATATATCCGTCCGTGTATGGAATACGCCTCAGTTGTCTGGGATCCACACCAAAATTATTTAATAGACAAACTTAAAAAGGTACAAAATCAATGTGCTAGATTTGTGTTATACTATTACGAACTTGGAGCGAGTGTCACTAACATGAAACATGCCCTACATTGGGAGAAACTCAGTGAGCGTAGAAAATTGTTTAGGATGAAATTGTTAGATGATATCTACAACAATAGACTATTAATTAACAGAGATGTGTTTTTACATGAACCGTTTTATGTGTCCGAAAGAGCAGATCACCCCAAGAAGATTAGACCGTACTCTTGCCGCACCGACACCTTCGCTTTTTTTTTCTTTCCGAAAACCATAGAACAGTGGAATAGGTTGCCGAAAGATGTGCTTGCGGCAAATTTGGTTTTTTGAATTTTCGATTGTGTAGTGTTTTTATAGAGAGTATGTTTTTATTTAATTTCATTATTGATCCATAGAAAGTGTTTTGTTTTTTGTGTATTACTTGTGTTCTAAAACAAAAGTGTTTGTATGAAACCCACCCCCTGCAATAATGCCTCACGGCGAAGCAGGTTTTTTTCTGTAAATAAAAAAAGTGAACTGGTCCCGGGTGAGCACAACGTTTGGCTACTACCCCCCCCCCCCCCCTGTGATCCCTCCTCTTTACAACTCAAGTGTAACAGACAAACTGTCGTAAACAGTAAACCCCCCCCCTCCATCGCAAGTCCCAGTGTTACGAGCAGCCGTAACTTTGATGTTGGCCTCGGGAGTACTAAAGCGAACCTCAAGAGGAAAATACCTGAGTCCGATACAACTTGCTCCGAAGCGTGACTCCGAAAGTAGGTTTATCCTAAACGCCTCAGCATTAACTCCCCACATGAAAGCGCCAAAGTTTCATTTAAAACCTCTACCAGTGGCTATCTTGGAGAACCCTCTGCCCAAAAAGGCGTTCTTTACCAAAGTCGACCTTGCTGAGGGGTAGTATCACTTTTCGTTGAGCCCGTCAAGCCAGCGCCTAACCACCTTCCGGCTTGACAATGAGTATTTTTGTTTCACACGGCTGCCCTTTGGTCTCCGCCCGGGACCTTTCATCATGCAGCAGTTAGCTACTGCCATAACGCGTCACCTACGAGCAGTGGGAGTATGGGCATGGAGCCACTTAGATAACTTCTTGTTGGCCCATCCTGACCCACCCTTTTTGGCACGAGTGACCCGACAGTTTCTGCAAGACCTCGACTCTTGCGGCATTCGAGTTAACCCCAAGGACACCCACAGTGAACCAACGCAGACCGTCAAGTTACTCGGCTTCCTACTTGAGGGCCGTGACGAGATGGTTGGTCACACCACCCCCCGCAAGCGAGATCTCACGGTGATCCTGGACAAACTCCAACAGCCACTACCGCCTAAAACTGTTGAGCGTTTTGTGGGCCACCTAGTTTTTTATTTTTCTTTGTATCGAGCCCACTACCACATGCTAGGACCTCTGTTCCGGCTCCTTCATCATCACCCCACATCCCTACCACGGACTATGTGACAACCCTCCACAAAGTGTGGGAGGCTCTCCCCCACCGCATTCCATGGCGCATCACGTCACCAGCGGAAACCATCGCATCCGACGCCAGTTCAACAGGCCTGGGAATTGCCACACAACATAGCAACATGGCCATCATCACTTGTCCAGCCAGTGACATCTACGTCAGGAAAGCCTCAAGCTCTGGCTATCGTGGTTCCAGGGGTGGCCCCCTGGAACTATAATTTTATGTGACAATGATGCTGTCGTCGCGGCTGTAACCCGCGGGCATGGACGTGCTTTGCCATGGAGACTAGCCACGGCTATTTCTTTGCTTTTCATAATAAAACGGCTATGGACACAATGCGTGCCCACGCAAGCCAACCCTGCCGACGCCCCCTCACGCCTCACACGCACTCTGGTCCCAAACTGACCAATAAGGGGCGCCGCCAGGGGGTTCTCTCCGCCTTTAAATAGGCTGCGAGATAAGCGCGCGCATTCAGTTGTGTTCGACCAGCCACAAGGGTTTCAACCCAAACTGACCAATAAGGGGGCGCCGCCAGGGGGTTCTCTCCGCCTTTAAACAGGCTGCGAGAGAATCACGAGCATTCAGCTGTGTTCGACCAGCCACAAGGGTTGTTTCAGCTGCGTCCTCATAGACCCCAAATCCGGTGCGCACGCCCCGTCAGGACTCTATGCCGCCGAAACCCCCTGCCGCCAACACGTCAGTCGGACACGGAAGAAGATGATCTCCCTGCCATTATCGGCGAGGCTATCGCAGACCATACCAGGACTCTGCGGCAAGCTCAGCAGGAAGATCATATGTTTCAAGCACTCAGACAGGAACGGACCACGATGCAAGAGGGCCTTGTCCAGGCCCTACAGCAGCTGTTTCCCCGAACAGCAGCGGGGCAAGGAAACCCCGAGTCCTCACAAGGACCGTCCGGACTCGCCACTGGTGCTGCCTTCACCGCACCGCAGCAGGTCCCCCTGCCCAGCTACCTCTCCACGTCCACCGGCCACCCAGTGTCCAGTGGATACACGCTCCAGTCCGCCTTCGGCGGATACGATGCCGCGCCAGCGGCACAGGCGGCTGCCTTCGGGCAGCCCCTCCCCCCCCCACCACCGTTCCAGGCCGCCCATGGGGCCCCGCACCCTTACCCCCCCCCCCCCCCCGACTCCTATGAAGTACTCTGCATACACCCAAGCCGGCCCAAAACAACGGATCTTCACCATCCAAGATCTCCCAACCCGCAGAGACCTCGGGGAGGCCTTTATCCACGTCCAGAACGCAAACAGGAGCTCCCAACTCCTTTCAAAGAGGGATATCATCGAACTCCAACTGTTGGAGCCATACCTTGAAGTCTGGGACAGTTACCCACCCCTCGCTGCCCAAAGCAAGCTCAAGGTGTTTGACCGTGTGCGGCTACTCTATCACGTCGCCACCTCCGGCTGGAATGCGGCCCTCGACGGCTATGCTGACCCATCTGCCAGCTATCTCCTCGGCCCTCCCAGCCGCCGCACCGACGAACGACCCCCGAGCCCCCAGTCCTGCTCGAGCAAGAAGAAACCCCGGCCGCCAGAGCCGCAAGGACAACCCAAAGAAGAACCCTCCAAAAGAGGACAAGTGAGTCCGTACCACTTTTTCTTCGCCCCAACGAGTTTCTGGCCGACCAGTTTCTCCATCGCTACGACAAAGACTGCCCATTGACTTCCAAGGGTCTTTTTGGACTCTCCCTCCCTCTCCCCCCCCCCACCCCCACCGGAGTTTCTTGTGCTCCCAGACAGTAGTCTAACGGAACTGGTAACATCGGTGACAGTGCCGCGTCCGCCGCCGACTACTGAAGAACCCCCTGTTGTTGGACCTATGGTGGCCCCCTGCCGCTCCCTCCTCGACTCCGCGAAGTCGAACCCTGGTTCCCTCCTGGTCACCAGGACCCCGCAGTGCCTCCAGCCTGCCAACCACTTGCCCGCTACCTCTCAACCCACGAAGATGATAGGCTGGGCCTATCATCCCGAGCCTATCATGTAAGCACCTCCCCGTCTGTCCGATATGCACTTGGCCACACCGGAGGGGTACCTTGTACGATATACCACTCCGGAAACACGGCTCACAAACGGCTTCGCATGTTTTTTTAGAGCGTAGCTCTTAGGCGCCCGTTTCCGGCTTGAGCAGCGTCGGCGTATTCGCGCCCCCCCCCTCCCGAGGACCTCGGGAGGACCTCGGGTTCCTTCGGGAGGACCTCGGGTTTCTTCTGGGGTCACGTGACCTCGGGGGGGGGGTCACGTGACCCTCCCCTCCCCGGAGGACCTCGGGTTCTTTCGGGAGGACTTCGGGTACGTTCGACGACTCGGGGAGGGGGGGGGGTCACGGGACCCCCTGAGTCATGTGACCCCCCCCCCGAGGCCACATGACCCCCCCCCCCTCAGTACCCTTCCCTCCTCCTCCTGAAGAGCTGCGCTCTAATTCGGCGTCACAGGGAGTTGTAAACGGCTTTCACTTTTTTGTGCACTTGCTCTTATTCTGCCCTTCTGGCTCGGCCCTTACCCTCGAACATACCTGGCTCAACTTCTGAGGGGCGAAAAACACCACTGGGACGTTGTACCGACTTCCTACTTTCTAGAAATGTTTAGCCTACACGAACTTTGGTACGGGGACGTCGGAACGCCTAGCTCTGATTGGAACGATTAGACGTAAAGCCAGCTGCCTTTGTCTGTTCTGAACTCGTCGAACGCGTTCCAATGGGAGAGCCAAACGCTGGACGCCGGCGTTCCGCGTTCTAACGCGTTGACGAGTGCAGTGGAGGCAAAGACAGACTAGCTTTAGGTCTACCCTCTAATCGCTCCAATCAGAACTCGGCGTTCTGATGTCCTCTCTCTCACTTTCTCGGTGCATAACTTCGCTTGCGAAAAGACGGTTAGTGTTTTACGTCTATCCGGAAATACTCCAGCTGTATTGATGTCAATTTGAGTGCGCTTGCTTAGCGTAAAACAATAATAGAATGGGATGATGTTTTTGTTTGCATTTCGAAACCGTTGCCCGAAGACTTTGGAATTACCGAGTCTAGCGGTCGAGTTGAAATTGAATGCTTAGTACAGCACTCTCGGAAATTAGGCATTCCAAAATAAAATTACTTTCACCTCGTTATACTTTGTTTCACGTTAAGACCGGACTCAGCTGATGCTACGAGCCGATGGGACCAATACAAATAGCGTCAAAAGCGCTACATCAAGATGTTGGTCACTTTGTTTTTCGCGTTTGATCGTCGCTAATCCCATCATGTTCGAAAAAAGGCTGAGTAACTTACCCTTTTAGTACGTGTGTTCGTGATTGCAAGCATGTGTCGGCGCCTTCGACTGCGCTCGGACGTACGATGAAACGAGGTACAAATATTACGCCAAGTTTACCGCAATCAGAGACAGCTCGCAAATAATGAATAGTTTATCGCGAACGAAGCAATGGTCCCACAATGCGAGCTCGATATTATTTTGCGGCGGCGTCAAATCCAGCGTCCTCGGGGAAAAGCACCCCGCCTCCACCCGTCGGTATGAGGGGGATGTACACGGGGTAGGGAATCCCAACGACGTAGGGCAGCCCAATCGGGTAGTTGACCGCCAACTGGGGGATGAGCACAGCCGACGACGGACCCTGGATGGGGAGGAATGCTCCCAGTGAACTCCCCACGGGTCTGTAGATGGGTCTGGAGAACTGACCGCCGAGGCGGCCTCCAAACTGGCTTCCCAACTGGCTTCCGAAACGGCTCCCAAAAGGGCTCGCAAAGCGAGTACCAAACTGACTTCCGAAACGAGGTCCGTTCTGGTTGCCAAATCGGTTTGCGTACACACTTCCGTAGCTCGCACCGAACGGATAGTAGGCCAGCTGACGACGGTACAAGGGAAGCCGGGTCTGCCTCGCCACCCTCGATTCGGCGATGGATTCAGGCTGACCGAGCGATGTCAGGTTCTCAGAGCTCCTTGGGTTACCTGCAATTGTTGGGAAAAGTACGCACTCCTCGAACAAAATAACACTCGGACAATTAACGCAAAAGTTCTTAGAGCGCAGGGTAGCTGGTGTCTGTGCGCCAAGAAATTGAGGTGGAGGGAGAGAGGGCGTCAGGAACTCTGGTTCGAATGACTAGTGGGGAGACCGAAAGCTGCCTTTGTGTCCACTGCACTCATCGAACGCGTTAAAACGTAGAACGCTGGCATCCGGCGTTTGGCTCTCGCATTCGAACGCCTTCGACGAGCGCAGGGGGGACAAAGGAGGTTTACCGTCGAATCATTCGAACCAGAGTTCTGACGTCCTCTCTCCTGCTCTCCCTCACTTTCTCGACGCACTCATCATGATGGTAAACAATGAAACAGGGCTAGAAAAAAATTAACATAGTAAAACGAGAGAAAAAGAAAAACAGGTGACAGATAGTGTCTCAAGCAGTTTCCTCAAAATGGGACAAATATGGTTTCTAAAACGCTATTTTTTCGCTTTTTCTGCCCTTTTACTGTTTTAACTCTGTTCTCCAGTCTTACCATGAGTACTCAGACTCAGAAGAGTGTGCCAGTAGCGTGCTCTCGCCAGGCCGTACAAGAAGAGCATGTTGCGCGCACGTTAGAGATGCTCAAATCGATTTCTCGCGTTAGTGCAATCCGCAACTCACTGCAATGCTACAACTTGTTTTCTTCTTATATTTGCGTATCTAGTTGCGCCATGGTTCTGGCCAGACTATATCCGCAGGTACATAATTTGTTAGGGTAAATATAAATTATAATATGTCTAGATCGAGATTGTGGAAGCGCTGAAATGTCACGAAAACCCGCAAATAAAATCACTTTTACTTTTGTTTGGCGGCGACAGCGAATAAAAAAGTTAAAATGGTCGAAAGGATGTTTAGACAGCGGCAAGTTCGTCTACCTTGAAATGGCCTCCGGTTTTTCCGCTATATATGAACAAATTAGGCGGTGCAACACCCTCCCTAACCTGGGGTCTTGATGAGTATTAAGTGGCAGTGATTTCACACGACCACATGCCTGTTCGCCATTACTGTGAGCTCTACTCTCTCGTCAAAGGTACTGCGTATAAATGAGTCCATCAACGGGGTCTACCGTATTTCTTCGAGTAATAGCCGGGCTGGTTATGAACAAAGCCCGTAGGTCTGCTTTCCCTTTTTGTTTTTTGCACGGGAAGAGCGAATCACAGCGATCGGAAGAAAATGGGCAGTGATTTACGGGACAGAGATAACGCCTTCACGCGAAAATGCCATCTGCTTAAATCGCATTGTTTACGGGAATCGTGTGCTTCGCTGTTCGCTCGTTTTTTATGCAGGACGCGATGATTGGCTTGTGTGTGTGTTCTGCAGGCAAGTAGATGCAAGGGTTTTGTTCGAAAGAAGTGTGGCTATTACTCGAGCAAATACGGTAATTAAATTTTTGCACGACGCTGTTTTGTCGGCGCGTATTTATCGTACCGAAAGTTTGTTTGGGAAGACTTACAAAAAAAAAAAAAGAAGCGAGAATCGCCATAAATCGTTAGGCACACAGTCCTAATGAATACGTGCCTATTCGATAGCGCCAAGAATGTGCGTATAATACTAAAATTTCGGGCGCGACTTCCATGTGCATAAAACATGTAGTGAATGCTTTTATATTACTGACGGCTTTCAAAGAATCACAGAACGTGGCGAATTGTGTTCACGCTTGTGCTTCGTGATTGGCTGTTAGGCGTTCTTATCGGCTAATCTCATTGGCTGAGGAGCGATAATGAGGTGCTCGGGACTTCGTTTCTTAAGCTGACAGGGACTATAGAACAGAATTTGACTATATTAGTTTTAGACATATTTCTATGGCCCCTAACCACCGGCGCCCGGAGCATTAGCTTTCGCATTAACTCGAAATATTATGTGGGTGAAAAGGCATTGGTAGGTTGCTTTTACGCCCGAACGGTGCTAAGAAACCTCCGTGTGCGTCCCTAAATTTCTTACCGGACGCCGGGACCGCTGGAGCAGTGGAAGGCGCCGCGATTCCAGCGCCGACAAGCAGCCAGGCCACTCGTGCGAATCGAGCGCTCCCCATCTCGGGGTGCCGCTGAGCTCCCGAGCCGTCGGTGTTCGGCGATCAAGTGGCTTGAAAACCACGAGCAGCGGCGTTCATGTAGTACGCAGCCCGAGACAAAAAGGAAGCCTTCTCGAAGAGTGGGCGGTGCTTGGGACCCAGATGGCGAGCGTGGACCGATCTCCCGCTGTGTCAACGAGTCTGCTCCAGAGACCCGCTTCGCATCGCCCAGTTTGCGGGAAGGGGCCGCACCGCTTCGTGTACGTGGCTGTCACGGAGTCAAGGCTGCCCGAGTCCGTCTTTGCACAGTCAGGCGTTCTGTGAACATGCAATGGGATTGCATATCCGCGTAGTACAATGGCAAAGCGTCTCTCTCTCTCGAACAGCCGGACTCCAGGAGGCGCTCGCTGCTTTTCGTCCTTAGGGTGCCTATATGTCTGTCTGTCTCAGGGTGAAGACATCCATTGTTGCACTGAATATGTCAGCGCGTGATGCTCTCGCGCACTCGGTGCGTGACCTGGGCGCTAAAATGGCGTCTATGCATTAGCCAAAGCTACGCGCTCGAGCTGAGTGACACCGGATTGCGCGCGCTTCAAAATGCATCAAAAAACGATTGGGCGTAAAAATGGCTGAGATGTCACCACTCAAGCAAAAGCGCGCGCTTGTATGAAGGCACTCTATTCGTCCTGTTCTGGCTGCATCTTCGAAGCTCTCGAGACGTTCAGGAAGCTCGCGCTGGACAACTTCAACTCCTTGCCCTTCGCGGTCACTTGCTGCCTTCGATTTACTTGACCTTTCTGCACCGGTGCAGAAAAGTGGAGGGCTTCCGGTCGTATCTCTCAATACACATAGCGGAAGTAGACTGCCGTACACATTTCTGCACCGGTGCAGGAGGTGTGGAATGAGCAGCTATTCTAGACCTTTCCGAAGAAGGGCTCCTGGCCGCTTCCATTTTCAATGTTCGTGATTTGCTCGCTTTGCGAAGCGGCGAACATGCGCGTGCCGGACTGACGAGATCGCGCGCAGGGCTGAGCATTAGAATGGCTACTCGATTGGAAAACAACCGCCTCGATTCTATTTGTTCTTTCGAGGCCGATAGCAACGTTCGTAGACGCTACATTTGAGCATTCTGCGATTTGCCCGTTTCTTCCGGATCTAGTTTGATCTTGACTCTCACTTTATCCGTTTAGCGCAGTAATCGAAGCCGCGACTTTGGAAAGAAAAATGGATTTTGTGAATTATTTAAGTCAGGATATGTGTAGGGTTCTGTGTTTACGTTTTTTCTTCCCTAGAGATTCGGTGTCTTGGGGAATTATGTTGAAAAAAAACAGCACGTGGCTGTGGGACTACCCAACATCCGGAAAATAGGCGCGTTTCCTGAATACCCGGGAAATGTGCCGATACCTATGAGAGAAAGCACGAGATGCAGGGTGTGATTCCCGAAGAAAAATGAAAATACTCTCTGGCACAGTTCAGTCCCTAGTGAGAAAGCCATTTGTATGAGAAATTTCCTGTGTCCAATAAACACATATGAATCATACATGATATATAAGAACATGTAAGAGCCATATAAGAACTATACATGAACTATAAGAACATTTAAGAACCATATGAGAAGCTTATCAGAAACTTTTCACGAGATTATTATACAGTTCTTGTACGTTCTTATATATCTTGTATAGTTGTTATATAGTTCTCATATGGTTTTTATATGGTTCTTATATGTTCTTATATAGCTTGTATGATTCATATGTATTTATTGGACACAGGAAATTTCTCATACAAATGAGCTCTTTCAATAGGGGGAGGGCGGTGTTCAGGATCAACACGCGAAGAAGCTATACATAAATATTTCCTTCTAGGAAACTTGGGTTTCTAACGTTACTCGTGCTGGAGAGCTCCCATTCCGAATTTTTTGGTTTTCCGCGATTTTCACATAGACCAGCTTGGGGGTTACTTTTGGGATTTTATCGATACGAAGGACACTTGATGAGGCGATGAATAACTGACGGAAGTTAAACGTTCAATGGGGCGAACTTGTGCCTAAAACAAAATCGAGGAAGGCTAGCGTCGTAGGCGTCGATGTCAGCGAAACAGCAGGATCGAGTGCTGGGGCGGGTCTGACCCTAGCTCGCCACGCAGAGCGCCTTATGTACACTCGTGGGCTCCTGCAGAAGTTCCATGGAACATTCGGCGTAGAAGGTTCGGCGCGTAGAACATTCGGACCTCGAATAGACGGCAATGTTCTTGAATTATCCAGAACATTAAACTGAAAGAAGGAATAAAAGATGCGCCGCTCCCAGGAATCGAACCCGGGGCCTCCGCACGAAAGTCACGCATGGTAACCATTGGGCCACGCAAGCACTCGCTCGGCGACGCGCGCGGCATTACTTATCCCTTAAAAAGAGCATCGTCTCGATGCAACTTGCTAAAAAATGAAGCAGCAAAATATATATTGATATATATCATGGTAAACTACGGAGGCTTGTAAAACACAGTCCTATCGAGCGTAGTACAGAAACGCAGTTCACAGTCCTATGAGTGGTAGTACGACTTGAGGCGCATGACGTGGACGACTTCTGGTCGTGGAGGACGGCGTGATGATGTTCT
Organism: Ixodes ricinus; assembly: GCA_037355805.1. Lineage (NCBI taxonomy): Eukaryota > Metazoa > Arthropoda > Arachnida > Ixodida > Ixodidae > Ixodes > Ixodes ricinus. The sequence continues at coordinate 38,845 of JAZHYW010001469.1, read as the reverse complement.
TGTTTTGTCGGGCATCACCTCGTAGTTCAGGTCCCCCAGACGGCGAAGCACTTTCTAGGGTCCGAAGTAGCGCTTCAGGAGTTTCTCGCTGAGACCGCGTCGTTGCATAGGGGTCCAGACGCACACACGGTCTCCGGGCATGAAGCAAACGTCGATCCGACGAAGGTTGTACCGGGTGACGTCGACACGTTATTGATCTTAAATCCGGAGCCGAGCGAGCTGGCGAACTTCTTCAGCTCGTTGAGCGATCATCTGGGCGTCGTGGATTCCGTCGTCAGCTGGTTCGTGGGGCAGCATCGCGTCGAGCATGGTCGTTACTTTTTTGCCATGCATCAGCTGAAACGGGGTTACTCCTGTGGTCTCTCGCACCGCCGTGTTGTAAGCAAACGTCACGTAGGGTAACACCTCGTCCCACGTCTTGTGCTCTACGTCGACATACATGGAGTTTATGTCGGCAATGGTTTTGTTTAGTCTTTCCGTTAGTCCATTTGTCTGAGGATGGTACGCAGTGGTTCGACGGTGGCTGGTGCTACTGAGACGAAGGATTCCCTTCGTCGGCTGAGCCATGAACGATGATCCACGGTCTGTAATGAGGACTTCAGGCGCGCCGTGCCGGAGGACAATAGACTCGATGAAAAACTTGGCGTCTTTAACAGCCGTACCTGATGGAAGGGCTTTCGTCTCGGCGTACCGTGTGAGATAATTGGTCGCGACGATTATCCATCTGTTTCCTTGCGTCGGTGGGTGGAACGGTTTAAGTACATCCATTCTGATTTGCTGGAATGGGGAAGATGGCCGTGCAATAAACTGTAGAAGTCCTGCCGGTCTCGTTCCTGGTTTCTTCCGTCGTTGACACTCGTGGCAAGATCGAGTGTCGTGATGGACTCTCTTGCCAAGTTTGGGATAGTAGTACTTTTCGCGTATCCTGGCAAGAGTCCTGCTGTGGCCAAGGCGCCCCGCCGTTGGGTCATCGTGGCAGGCTTGAAATAATTCTTCTCGAAGACTAGAAGGGGTCACCAAGAGGCCCAGAGTCCGAGAAATCTTCTCATGGCCTTCTTTACAGACGGATTGGCAAATGCAGCTACGGCGCGGGTCTTCTCGGGGTCAGAAAGAACACGTCCGCACTTTGATCTGAGTAAGGCCTTTGATGTTTTATCAAAACTTTGTGGTACTGGTGTCTGGGGAGGGCTACACAACTGTTTTCAGAGTTATTTGTCTAATAGAACATGTGTTGCTCGTGCGAACGGCGCGTATTCCTTCACGTACTTGGCCACGTCTGGGGTATCTCCAGGGACCAGTTCTTGGCCCGCTTCTTTTTTCTATTTTTGGGAACAATGTGTGTAAGCAGGGTAAACTCTTCTTTTTCGAAATATGCTGATGATATTAAGTTATTTAAGGAGATTAAAACTCTCAGATTGCAAGTTTCTAGAAGAGGACATAAACTAATTTAGGAAATGGTGTTCACTTAACGGTCTTCTACTAAACAGCTCGAAAACCAAGGTCATGTCCTGTAGTCGCAAAACGCAGACAACGTGTTTCCCTTAAAGTGTTCGCTCAGACGTATTGTGCCGTTCTAGTGAAGTGCGGGACTTGGGAGTGACTTTTGACTCCTCCTTGAGATTTGATAGCCACGTGGCTCGTATAAGTACCTGCGCCTTGCGCGCGCTCGGTGTTGTTTGTCGAACGACTAGAGTATTTAAAAACCCCGCTACGTTTGTAACCCTGTACCGCTTTTTGACAAGGTTTCAACTCGAACATGCATCTCCTGTATGGAATGCTAGTTGTAAAACTACCCTCCTAAGGATGGAGCGAGTGCAAAACAAATTTTTATCTATTTACCGATATCGATATCTGCGCGATGAAACATCTCTATCACAGAGTAACAGTGTATTGAACGTCCTGCATGCGAACAGCTTATATTCCCGTCGAGAAAAGGCAGATCTGGTTTAACTTTTCAAAGTCCTTCATGGCATGGCCGACTGTTCAGAACTGCTCTCACAGATATCTTTACGAGTTCCTCGGACAGCGACCCGTTTGACAACGTCTTTCTACTCACCACGGACGTTACATATCACGGATTACATGTTTCGTATGTTTAGGACATATAATGGCATTGCAAGTGATCTTGAAGTTGTCAGATCTCTCAAAGTCTTGTATGAGTCTCGCTGAACCTGTCAAGATTGTGATGTTATTATATATTATTTTAATAAGGTATAGGGACTCGTTTTTGTGGTAGTCTTCTACCCTGCGTTTGGACCCCATGTTCCGTTCTTTGCTTGCTGTGTAGTTTGTATCTTTCTGTCGGCATGCGTTGATATGTATCATGTATTTTACTCAATGCTTTAATTTTTCGTTTGTTTATTTTTTTAGACTTTTATTGTAGTGTGTAAGTTCCAGTGTGCCAGTACTAAGACCGCATGGTCATTCCTGGACACATAATAAAAATTATTCTTGAATCTTGAATTATTATTACTATTATTATTATTATTATTATTATTATTATTATTATTATTATTATTATATGAGTCTACCAACACCACAATGGGTTCTGGGAAAAGAAGGAAATTGCGTTGCCGCACTTGCCGTTCTGCTGATTCTGCATCTGCGTCGGCAAGCGTGACTGAGGATCTTGAAGGCGACTGCCTTTCGGAGACCCAGTTCAGCGCAGTAATTGCCAAATTAGACGTTTTATTGTCTATGAAGGCAAGTGTCGACACACTGCTTACGCTCTCAGCTAAAGTTGACGAACTGTTAACACTGAAACCTGCCGTGCAAAATCTTCAGATCTTCAGGAGGCAGTTAAAAAACTCCAAGAGACAGCAGATGACCTCATAACAAAATATCACTCGGTACTCAGCAAATCAACTAAAAATGAGGAGAACGTTGCAAAAAGGAAAGTCGAACTAGCGGGGTAGCCGCTACTGTGAAAAACCAAGAGTCTATTATTCAGCAACTTCGTAGTAACGTGAATTACAGGGAACAACGCAGTCACTCGACGAACTTGATATCAACCGAATTCCACACACCAGGGACGAGGATTTAAAAACGGTCATCGCCGACCTGGCAGCGAAATTGAACCTTCCTGGTCTCTTGGAAACTCACGTCCTTGCTATTCACAGGCTATCGTCAAAGCGCGACGTCGTGCCTGCGAGTATATTAATAAGTTTTTCGTCCTCGAAGGCCTGGGAAGCGTGGATGGGTTGTCGTGGTTTGCTTTGTACGCCTACCCAATCGGGAGACCTACCAAAGGTTTATCTGTAATGAAAAGCTTACACGTCTAAACAGAGAACTTTTCTGGGTGGCCACAAAAAAGCCCAAGGAAGTACACTTTAAATTTGTCTGGGTCAAGGGGGCCGAGGGTTTCGCAAAAAAGGAGGTAGGCGCACTATTTATTCGAGTGAACACTGTGGACGACGTCGGAAGCATACGCTAGATGAAGAGCGGCTCTTTTTCAACAATGCGAGGATTTCAGTGTCCTAAAAAAATGGCTAAATATTAAGCATCATCTTTTCAATATGCGAATATACGAAGCATAGGAAAATATTCAAATCTCTTTAAAGTTTGGCGAAGGATGTGGTGGTAAATACGGACGCTTTTGTACTAACCGAAACTATCATCTGAGGACTGGTGGCACCAATTCAAACTAGAGGGCTTTAACTCCTTCTGGTTTTCGCGATCAAAAACGGGTAATGGGAACTCACGCGGAAACTATCGCCATCAAAATTGAAAATGTTTGCTTTGAAGTTTGTTTGTTGGCCTTTCTAGATGAATGTAAAAGAAATGCTGCCAGAGGTGAATGACAGGGGGCAGTTTTGTTTGGTGGGAGATCTCAACATAGACACAGCGAAGCAGGATAGATTTGAAGTATGGGATTATCTCAACATACTGGCTAATGAGGGCGTGGAATACGTCATTAATGCTCCTACAAGAGAATAAATTTAGTAGATATATTAGTGTCGTCATCAATTGACCATATTTCTGTCAGAGCTCGAAATACTGTGGTCATGTCGTCAGTTATCTCTCAAAAACTGGCCGATCATTATTTTATTGCATGTCAGTTTGGGACGATTGCAGAGATGAGAATAGATAGCGATAATAATCATCAAATGCAAATCACTGATAACAAAATACTTGATCACCCAGCCTACAAGAATTACCGACGGCTGCAGCATTATACTCGACTTGTGCTTAATTCAGGAACCTTCTCTTTTTAGCAACGTTACCTACTTAACAGGAATTAGCGACCATCTTGTCATCGACATAACACACTCTCTCTCTGTTTCTCGGAAATCATATTATTGCAAATACATTCGCGACTACGCTGAGGGCCGACTATGTGTCTATCAACTCTCGCCTCGAGGACTTTTACCAATCATTCGCTGTTAATCTCGAGGAAAGAACCGTCGATGAAAACTGGATGTTCTATAAAAATAAGCTAACCCATTTAGTTGAGCGCTTTATCGCACTGACCCGCATCATATCTGATAACTGCCACCCATGGTATAACAAAACGGTGCATAGTCATGCTAACAAGAAAAAGCGACTTTATAAACGAGTGAAATCTGTCAACAATTCAGCCTCGGGGATGCATATCATGCTTGTGCTAGAACATACAAAACCGCCATTACTGATGCTAAAACAAAGTTTTATATTCATGACCTCCCCAACATTTTACATAAATAAATCCAAAAAGTTCTGGAAAGTGGTCAACCCAGCTCTCTTCCTTTGCAGTTCATAAACTGCAACTTTCTTCGAGGATGGCTGCCGAGGCGCACGCATGTGCGCGCTGCTCCCAGCCGATTCTCGGCCGGTCCCAATATTTGCCTTGTGCGTCTCGCAAAATGCGCTTTCATTGCGAGTGCATAAACGTTCAAGCCGATGAATACAATTCTTCCTAGAATCCGGGGACAGCAAGTACAAATGAAATCAGTGTATGAAGCGACGGGATCCTTCGACAGCGGAGCTTATCAGCGAGGCCGGCACCGCAATCACGCCCCCCGAGGATTCTGCGGCTCTTTTGGACTCTGCAGACGCTGTCAACGGTAATTCTTCTGCAAGTATCATCCAGTTGATTCAATCAATGGCGAGTCGACTGGAAGAGCTTACAAGCGAAGTGCGGGAGCTTCGTGACGCGGGCCTGACCTGCGGATTGTGTCTGTGGGAGGATTCCCAGCACTGCCCAATGGCAGCGACTGCAGCTCATCCACGGGTAGCTTCGCATCAGCTGTTATCACAGGAACAAGTGCATCGCGTGCCGGCGTACCGCTACCCAAGTCCCATGCTCGACAAAAGTCTCCTGGTCGTCCTCAACGTACGGTCGTGCACCGCTCATCCGACCCGGAGAGGCAGACGAGGCCTCCAGCCACAGTTGGCACAGCTAAGCAGTCCGTGCTGAAGACCGCCCCGAGACCATCGGCAGTGACAGGTCTCTTTGTCTCCCGTCTGGCTGCGAGCACCGAAGCATCGGATGTGCAAGGACTTCTGGCAGGGCTTGTCGGGGACAAGACTGTCGTGTGCACCAAACTGAAAACCAGGTATCCGACGTACAGCTCTTTCCATGTCTCTTTGGGCAAGGACTTGTTCGAACTCTCGAGCAAGCCTGAGGTGTGGCCTGTTGGTTGCGTCTTCCGTCCATTTTATGGCAAGTTGTTGCCTTCATGGCACTTAGAAGATTCTAACATTGTCCAAGCTACCCCCAATTCTAACATTGTCCAAGCTACCCCTAAGCGGCGCTATGCGTGTTTTTCAAAGCGCCCCTATAGTTCCCGCACGGAGCGTATATATATTTGAACAGGCAGAGAGTGCATCGAATTGCTGAACCTATACAGATATATCACAGGTCTAAGAAAAGTTTGTCAATATATGTGTAATACATTTTCAAACTATGATATCTCAGAGCCAAAGTGACCGGCAGATCACAATTTTAGAATGTTATTACTTTTATACCTGTCTGGCAATTTAGGTTTCGTTACTGTTGCATCAGGTCTCCCTAAGGGTAGTGTACTCGGGCCTCTATTGTTTCTAATATTCTAATATACTATATCAATGACCTACCATCATCACTTAAATCGACAATTAGACTACTTGCTCGATGTTTGCAGTTATTTACCGGAAAATGAATACACCTAATGATCACAATATTGTCCAAGACGATTTAGATAAGATATAATCACAGTGTTCCCTGTGGCAGATGAACATTAACACTCGTAAATGCAAACAAATGTCCGTAACTAAATCCTCCACTAAAACACTAACCCAGTACTCATTACTTTCACAACCACTATGAACACTCATTGTCATACAAGTATTTGGGCGTGTAGTTTACAGACGCATTAATATGGAACGAGCGCATCGAGCAAAGGACCATTAGCGCACTAAAAACAGTTGGTTTCATTAGACGAACATTATATCTAGCTCCCATTGAAACAAAACTACTCCCAAAATTAAAATACGCAAGCATAATTTGGCATTCACACCTGAACTACGTAATCTCGAGGCTCGAATCTTCAGAGCAAAGCAGCCAGATTTATAGGCAGTGATTGTTCATCCAAAACTAGCGTCTCCGCTTTAACAACTAAAATAAATTTTCCTCTTTCAGAAAGAAGACGAAAAATAGCCCGACTATGTTTTTTTCAAGATGCAAATTAATCAGATTCCGATTTTCAATCTACTTATTGCCGGGCTGCCAATTTAATATACAGTAATCCATATTAGATAATTCCTGCAAAATTGAACCATTTCAGTGCCGTACTAACACTTTCCTCTTTTCTCCCTTAGTACTTTGCATCACTGACGGGAACAGACTACCCGACCATATTGTAACTGAGCGCAATTCCATTTCATTTAAAAGCAAGTACATCAATTTGTCTAACTGTGAACCTTGATTTGTAGAACTGCATCATAACTAACATGCTAATAAGCGTTGTTTTGTGTGAGATTTTTACTTGTTGGTGTCTATTTTTTATATTCAGTTACTTTTCTGTCTTATTTTTAATTGCCCGTCATATAATGCGTTTTCGGATGGCTTTGAGGTGAATAAAATGAAATGAAATGAAATGAATGCTTCTGTACCATTTACCCGATTGTCACTGTAGTTCATTTTAGCCGGTCCTACTACTTCGATTATTGCCGTTTCATAGGGATTCTTCTTTTGTACAGCTTCCATGTCGTTCAGAGATCATTACACCAACCAGTTTTTCGCTTAAAGAATAAGACATATGTCTCAATATATCACTTTCTTGTATTTCACCTCAATAATAGTAGGTTATAATAATTCTCCTGCGTTCTAAAATTTGTTCTTTAAATTACTTAGAGTTCTCATGCTCTCATTTTAGCTCAGAAAAAATAAATAGAGCGAAAGCCCGCGTTTCTACGTCATAAAACCTACGTGCGAAGCCTTCAGCTGAGTGCTATACATGCCTTGCACACCTACGTCACATGATGACGTGGAGCGCCGGTAACCACCATGCTGACTCGACGGCCCTTTGCAACGAGAGCAAGGTAAACTGCGCCGCACTCGGCTGTAGCAATTACCAGGTATACCGACGATCGTTTCGTCGGCCTGCCGCTCGAGACAGAGTAGCCGCCAAGTTAGAAAAAGTACGTGCGGCAGGAAAGGCATGCGGCCGCGGATTACCGAGTTTGCGGGACGCATTTCATAGCGGCGAACGACGCCACATTTCTACCGTTGTTTCCGTTCGCGCACGCCTTTGCATCGGCTTTCGCCCGTGCGTGGTGTAGATGCCCTTTGCCTTTTTTACATTACGTCGTTTCCACGCTTCCAGCGCACCTTCGGGACTCCCGGCCGAGTAGGGGCGAGTGTCGCGCCGAGACGCCGCCACCGGGGCTTCGGTTTGTGCCGTCGGAGAGACCTTTGCAAGGAGTGAAAGTATGCAGGCGAGCCGGTTAGGAAACATCATAATATAAACCCTGAGACAATGAGAGTTGTCTTGTCCGTTATTTGATTTATCCTCGTATCAGTGTTTAGATTATGACAGTAACCTTGCGTTGTTTACCAGTACTTCGCTAAATCGTAACAATGTTTCTACAAGCGACTACTAGAGCCGCTCGTCAAACTTTGCGGCGCGCAATTAAGCTTTTTTCTTTGGTGACACGACAGTTTTTTGCACAAAACTTAGTCGAAGGCAAATCGAAACTTTCTGCTCGTAGCGCAATCGCACCAATGACGAAAAATTCCGCACGTACTGGCTAGAGGTCACCATCGGAAGCTCGGCTCGTTTGTCGAAGTTTATATCTAACAAAACAAAGTACCTTCGATGAAAATATGGTGCATGTCAGCGCATGTTCGGGCAGTTAGCGGCATTCTACGACTTCATAAACGCATCCGCGTGGTGTGAAGTCCACCACCAGCATGGCGCAGGGCCCCGTTCTTCCCCAGCGTGACGTCACGTGCAAGGCATGTATAGCGCTGCGCACGTCAGCCTGCTGCCATGACGTCACTAGAGGCGCGTTCTGACCTTCTCCTCCAGGTGGTGTTGCCAGAGCCCTTCTAGCTAACGTATGAAGCCACTGGAACATGATTCGAGGTTTCTGACGACGCCGTTAGAGCTCGAGACGCGGCCATGGTATCTAGTCTTCACAGGAGCACTTCGGGGCTCTGCTGCCAGCCACGTGGATTCGCGCGTCTGGGAACTCCTGAGCCCGGGTCAGAAGGAAGATCTCTGGCCCGGACTCTCCGTGGGAAAGATATATCTCCGGCGCTGCTCTGGTGGAAAAGCAGGTTCGGCACGCACTGCGACTTATAAACAAATTCTTTAAAATAAATCGCCATCTGGCCTCGGTGTAAATGCGACCACCTCTACACAGTTACTCAGGCCCAACTACTCCAATTTTACGTGTTCCAACTTCTTGAAAACTTGATCTCCCTTTTCCGGTTGCCGTGATAACGGCCACGAGTTGGAATGCTGGGCCTCCGCCGTGGGCTTCGACCTGTTTCGTGAGCTGAGTCCTTTGTCTTCGGAGGATTCCTTTTTCACTCTCTACCGAGGGAACGCCTTCCGTTCCCTCACTCGGATTCTAGAAGCTAAGGCCTGAGCACTCCGAGTCGTGACTTCACAAAGGACGGAGAAGGGGGCGTCGTCGAGAACAGGCGCCCGCTCGGGTTCTTTTTACCCTGTCTTCTGCTCGCTCAGGTCACATGGTTTGTTCGTGCTCATTTATCCGAACTTTTAAATGCACAGTGTTGGAATTTTATTATATACATATATATATATATATATATATATATATATATATATATATATATATATATATATATAATTATAACGTGCTACCAAGGTTGAAAGAACCAAATTAATGCTTCCGCGCGCACACCTTGCCAAGCAGGCAGCGCGATCGTGGCCTAACGGTTATAGCGCTTGCCTTCCATGCAAAAAGCCAGGGTTCGATGCCTGGCCGCGGGAACACGTTTTTGTTACAGCCTGTAATGTCATGTTCTGGTAAATTCGAGAACCGTGTTTTTTTTTTTTTTTTCGAGGTCAGAATGTTCTACGTGACGAATCTTCTACGCCGAATGTTCCAGAAGCCCACGCGTGCACAAAAGGGGCGTGGCGAGCCGGAGCCACTCGTCCAGCGTTCGATACTGCTGTTTCGCTGCCATCAACGCCTGCGACGCTAGCCTTTTTTTGTTGTTTGGGCACAAGTTCGCTTCATTAAACGTTTAGTTCACTTATCACCGCCTCATCAAACGCCATTGGTGACAATATGATGATTATCTCGTAACCGCGGGACCACAGTGCAGTCCCGCAGCTTCCCACACTTTTCGAATCAACCGGCTCCGGCAGCGACATTTTCTTCTATGGACTCCGATTCTGGTAAATTTACGTTCTGTGTGAGCTGCTCACTGGGGAACGCCGAGACATTTCAGACGAGTAGGGAAACGAAAAAAAAATCCTGTCACCGCCGCGGGGAGCGAACACGAGCAAGAGATGGGTCGACGACGTTAAGCATTTCGTCCTTCGCTTCTACCGCTGTTCTTGTGTGTGGTTCTTTTGTGTTATTTGGTATACACAGTTTTTGCATTTCTTTTCTTTATTTGCACGCAGGTAACAGTGCAATTGGACCCGGTTAGTATTTTTATCGAGCATGGGATTGCACGATAACTTGCATGTCAAAATTCGCGCATCTGCGCTGAAATTTCCAAAATTATGCGATTTTAAACCGAGTTTGAACGCCAGCCGGATGTTAGGTACAGCCCACTCGGCGGAGCAGACGACTCGCGGGGTGAGAGGGAGAGGGCATTTTTTACTCTTTCCGCCGAGAAAGCAACGCTCGGTCACGGACTACTAGAAGATTCGCGTTTATTCTGGTTCCGGTTCTAACTTTCGTCCTGCTGTCTTTCGCCTTTCGAGATAGTGACGCACTGTGGATAAGCAGCTGCCCACGACCTCGTCGAGTCAGTATGACTCTCGCTCGCTCTTACGCCTCCAAATCGCCGCCCGCTTTACTGCTGTCTTGCCGCTCGCTCTTTATTTTGTTTGGTGCAAGTTCGCCCTTTAAACCTTTTTTTTTCAGTTCATTATCGTCACCTTTATCCGTGACAATATTATGCGGAGAGCCAGTCGCCTGCTTCTTGCGCAGGAGTTGCAGTGACGTCAGATAGACAGCGAGCTCTGACTGGCTTGGATGGAGTGGGGAGAACCTCAATGCTAGATGCATTGCTATCTTGTTTTCAATCAGCCAATAAGAGCTCCTCGTTCTCCCATCATCGCAATCCCTAAGCAGACGACTTGCTCTCCGCATAGGATTGAATCAGCTCGCGGTCCTGAGTGACTACACGAGCGTCGCGAGCTGATTTGCCGACCCCAGCCGAGAATTCGGTGAGTGCATGCATTAACTTCGCTTACATGATCGTAAGTGACACTTGTCTCGCCGTGTCTGCATTGACTCCGGCTAACTGATTTTTAACTGTCATCTGTTTTGCTGTGTCCAATCACTGCGTTGTCTCGCCATTTTGTCGAAGTACTTACGTATAAATTTATGCATTCCTAGAGCAATAATGGCCTGACTTAGTGTTTTCGACTTAAAACAATCTCATTTTTCTGTAGACGTACTTACACGCTTACCTCGTGCCGTTCCATGCAGATTATTCAGCGGTGTAATATTTATCCCATGTTATAAATTGTTTTCTAGCCCAGTTGCTATGTGCAGCTTTCATTTGAGCTGATAAGACAGGTTTATGTGACTCAAATGGCGTTGTTACGACGGTCGACCCAGGCGCGTTGCCTTCGCTTCGGTGCTTCACCGCGCGCCTCCGATGGCCTTCCTTTGCGACGTCACGAGAAGTGGGCTACGGCCTTAGCTTCTAGGAGCTGTTCCTCGGATGCAGTTGACGACCGGCTAATGAGGATGTTTCGCCTAGTTTTTCTCGCTTTTGGGAGGAGGACCCGTCCGGTGGCCACGCAAGAGATAACAAGTGTTTCGGTGACTTCCCCGAAGCTTTTCCCGCCTTCTGGCTGCCAGGCCGGAACACCGTACCTCGCAGCCAGAAAACCTGTGGCCTTTTCTTACCTTGCATTATGGATGGGGACGTTGCAGTTCTTTCTAGAGATTGTTTTAATAAATGCTCTTGGACTCTGTTCTTACTCTGGTACGTGTGTCTTCTCTTCCGCTGTATTCGAGTGAGACAAGGTAGCGATCGTTGGCACCGGCGGAGAAATTCATCGAAGCGACTCTAGGAAATTTAGCCCTAAACATCGTCTATACTGCCGCGGAGATGTGGGGACTGCGCTTACTACTCTCGAGGTCTCCTTTGATACCGCCGCCCCTGTTGAAAATAAATTTACTGTTCATGTCCAAGAATCTTTTAACTTGAAAGAATTGCACAATAAGCAGTGAGAAATCTTACTTCTTTATTTGAGGGATTTCTTAAGTCCACCCCACTTCTCTTGAAAAAATTCAATTTATCGCAAAAGCTTTCGGTTCTGAAAAAGTACAACGTGGTCAGCTTCTAGACGGGGCAATAGAGGAAAGCAAAGAGGTGATTCTTTTAAGTCGTCTTTACTGGCAGTTCCTGTGGCCTCTTCAGTAAGTCCAGCAACCAGTGGGGCTGGCCATTGCCTCTGTGGTCAGTGGAAGTCCTTCAAGGACGCTTAAGCCAAGGGGCTTCTTGCCTTTCATACATATACCTCTTTTCCCGGCTGCTTTTGAGAAAACCTTCACGTGATGAAATATACAGTTTACTCTATGATTCATTCCGAGCCCTCCCGTGCAGATAGGAAACGTACTGTACTTCACTATAAATTAAAAATATATACAAAGAAAAAAAGCTTACCTTTTATATAGAGGCTACTAGACATGATACCTGAAATGAAGTTCCCACCACCAGCGAGTGCTGTTATACTTATATTTCAACATAAAGCGCACAAAATGTTGGCGTTGTATGTTTATACAGCCTTGATGGGGAGATGCGCCTCAACGGGTAATCGGTCTCTTAGCTGTAGATGAGAAATTTAGCCAGTGCGGTACAACCGCTAACCTGGGGTTTTTAACGTGCATCACGCAGTAGTGATCACACGAACGCGTGCCGGTACGAAACTCATCCAGATCGAAACGGGCGGGGGCGGTGGGGATTCGAACCCAGGAGGTTCCCAGCGCAAGCTTTCGCTCCACGCTCCGAGCTGAGACGCGTTAGCCCACTCGGCCACTTCCTCCCCTAACATTTATTTAAAAAAAAAAATTGGTTTGCTCTTTATGTTTATACAGCCTTGATGGGGAGATGCGCCTCAACGGGTAATCGGTCTCTTAGCTGTAGATGAGAAATTTAGCCAGTGCGGTACAACCGCTAACCTGGGGTTTTTAACGTGCATCACGCAGTAGTGATCACACGAACGCGTGCCGGTACGAAACTCATCCAGATCGAAACGGGCGGGGGCGGCGGGGAATCGAACCCAGGAGGTTCCCAGCGCAAGCTTTCGCTCCACGCTCCGAGCTGAGACGCGTTAGCCCACTCGGCCACTTCCTCCCCAACATTTATTTACACCAAGAGTTTGCTTATATACAGGAAAAGGGATGACAAAAAGGGGGGGTGGAAAGGAGGTGAAAAGAGGGGGGGAGGAGGAGCGCTATGCCGTCAAGGCTGAGTCGCTGTCGGGAACGCAGGGGGAGACAGCTCCGAACTAAGAAATCTAATCTCCTTCCCCGAAAGGGCAATGGAGGGGGATCCGATGTTGTCCTTGGATCGACACATGGCGAAAGCTTCCTGTATCTCCCGGCCATACCTCGAGGTGTGACCCCCGATTCTTGTGGTAGAGGGAAGGTCGGCCGAGCAGGAAGTGCATTCCGCCGCGTGTTTGGCGATGGGGTGGTGGTGAATAACCTCTGAGCCGTTGGAGACCGCTTTCTTCACCTCGTTCGCGTGCTCTCTCAGGCGGTCGTTTAAGCAGCGCCCCGTTTGGCCGATGTAACGGGCGCCACAGGACATAGGAATTGAGTAAACACACTCTTTGCGGCAGGGAACGTAACAGGTTTTGTGGTTCTTTTGGCAAGGGGCGCCGGTCCCGGGCTGTTGACTTTTTTGCAAATAGATGCCAATTTAAACTTACACGAGAAAACCACGTTGGTGTTGAAGCCCTGCGCTATTGACTTCAGTCTATGCGAAATGTTATGAATGTAGGGGATGCACGCAAAGCGGGACCCTGGAGGCGGCTTTTTGGATTGATGCCCTGTGACGAGTTTTTTTATGGTAAGCTCGATCAAGTCGTTAGGGTAACCTGCCTTGAGAAGGCGGCCTATCTGATTGGACAGACTAGTTGCGGAAAGGTGATGACACGACTTGGACTTGGCAGCGGCAATAAGGTTTCGGACAATACCGGTTTTTACGTTTTTGAGTGCGAGCTACTGAACGGCAGAACAGGCTTCGCAGACCTCTGCTGATTGGACCAGCAGATCCCGACACTGGTGGGGACCAATCTCAGATCAAGGAACTGTAATCCCTCAGATGAGGGGTCTCTTTTGTGAACGTGAGCCCGAAGGAGCTCTTCTGGAAAACGCTTTCAATCGCTGCGGTATCTGAATTAGGGGAATGCAGGATAAGATAATCATCTACGTAGCGATAAACCCTGGCTTCGGGAAATTCCTGCTCAAGGTTTGATTGAACCTTGGTGTCAACGTGAAACATAAAGATTTCGCTTAGGATGGGCGCTAGGCATGACCCTATGCACACACCGGATTTCTGAAGGAACACTTTGCCCTCGTGTTCGACTAGGGTGGACTGGAGATACACGTGAATCAACTCAAGAAACGCTGAGAGTGAGATGCCACAGGAATTTTGAAAATCTATAACGCCTCTTAAGGGCACAGCCTCAGACACGAACCCCAGAAGGGTCTTCACGTTGAGACTATAATACAAGAAATCCTACTACATCGAGAGAGAGAACACTCCAACAGGTCCCGTACCGGCATGCAAATTATCTAAGGTTGGGATAATGTCCTCGGAATTCTTTAGTCGGAAAGGTTGAGGAAGGTCCAAGGTCTCCAGATGTTTTTTGTAAGAGCATCGCTAAGGGCTTCTGCCAGCACCCTGTTTCGCAGTAATGCTGCGGAAGAGGCACTCCAGGCTTATGTGTCTTGGCGGAAAGAAAATGGATAGGTACTGCTTAGCAGGAGCAAGAATGGCACTTTTTAGAGAAGGAAGGTTGGGAGGAGTCCTGTATATAAGCAAACTCTTGGTGTAAATAAATGTTGTTGCCAGTTGGAAGTTTGTGTTTTGTCCGAAATCCCTTCTCGTTTTTCTTCCCAAGTTAAGTTTAGATGTTTGGCGGTTAACTTAATTTCTAGGGTATATGAGACCAGAAAAGTTATGAGTGCTCTTATTCCTTGGGCGCAAAGATTGTGCGTCCTCTGCCGTCCGATCGCTTATTCGACCTTACGAATTTAATGTTTTGACACGCAGCAGACTTCCGGTTTATACGTACTATTTTAACCCGAACATAATCGAAGGTGGTTGAAATTCTGCGATAAAAAAACGGGAGTACGTGCGCGTGCACCAACCCTATCATTTCGTCAAGTGCACGTCGTCATGTTGGATGTTCAACCGAAGAAGTCGTGGTTCAAACGGGTTGTAAAGGAACTCGACAGTGCAACTGTTGGACTCTAGTTCAAAAGTAGAGACGACGATTCGCTGCAGGCGACATCTGAGCCGTGAGTTTTTGTTCGCTCGTCTGCTACTTAGGTGAAAAGAACGAGCAGTCGCGATCCGTAGTGCGATAAACACACGATCGTCGGCTGATTCCACACTGGCGGCATCGGGAGGCGGTGGTCGTGGCGGCGCGTGTGCTTTGAGAATCATTAGTGGCAAGGCGGTTTCATGACGCTC
Source organism: Ixodes ricinus (assembly GCA_037355805.1). Taxonomy (NCBI): domain Eukaryota; kingdom Metazoa; phylum Arthropoda; class Arachnida; order Ixodida; family Ixodidae; genus Ixodes; species Ixodes ricinus. Next base: position 23,511 of record JAZHYW010001469.1, on the reverse strand, counting down.
TCCCATGTCCTGATAAGCCTGAAAGCTACGTTTTCTGTGAGAGCCGCCGTCCCCCACTCTGAGGGTTCCAGAAGGTTCCCTTCCAGGCTAACTAACTGGTGGCGCCGCGGTAAACATTTTCAAAGCACTGTTATCGCAAAAACGAATCGACGGACGCTTCTTTTGTATCTGCATTGACGATATTTCGGGTTCTAAGTAACTGTTGGCGGTATCTCTTTGAGCGATTGAGTCCAAACGTGCTTTGTTTTATGATTCAGTGCAATTTAAATGTCGCCCTGCATGCATGCAGAAATGGCCCCAAGAGACGCTTTCATTGGCATCAAAATAAATTTCTACCGGGTTCGATAGAGAAAATCAAACGCGGTATCTCGGCCTGCAGGAATGGACTACGCATCGCAGAAAGCTGTAACTCCGTGAGAATGGGACCCTAGCGGAAGTGATAGAATGCGAAAGTTTGAGAACATGACGTTACCTGTGTCAAATGATACGAGATAAAAGAAAAAAATATATATATGTGAGCCGACGTCAACCTAAACTGGATATTCATCAAACCTAGAAACGACATCGTGGATGCATGCCCCTAGCACTTTTTTTCTTAAAAGTCAGGAAGTTAGAAAACGTTATCGGCTTTCTTGCTAGAAGATTTTTTCTACTCACATAAATCCTATGAACATCTATAATGTGATTTGTTTCGGCTTGAGGAATATTAGGCTTAGGTGGACGTTCGCTCATGGAGGAATTTTGATTTAGTCTTGTATCTTTAGATCCAGGTAACGCGATGTTCTCAAACATTCAAATTCTACCACAACCGCTAGCGTCACGTTCTCCTGGAGTTTCAACTTCCTGCGATGTGTAGGTAATTTTTGGGGCCGAAAACCTCGTTTTTGTTTCTCGATGGGACCCGAAAGATTTATTCGATATTAAATTACTTTATTGATCGGAGGCGCGCTACACGTAACGATTGCATTAGTATCATCATATGAAGGACAGGTTAACTTTGCAAACATTAAAAGGGTTTCCCGAAAAAACATGCGAACATCAAGTGATCAACACAACATAGGTCAAAAGTAGAAATGTTTCACGCAGTCCTCTTCCTAATTCCGATTGTGAGGTGCTTGGCTTTGGGTGCCCCTAACCCACCAACAAAGTCAAGGCGCATCTGGAAAGAACATTGAAGTGCATACAAAGATATGAAATACGTTTGCGATTCTCTGTAATGCCGAATTAGAGCGCAGCTCTTGAGGAGGAAGGAGGGGGCTATTTCCTCCTCCCCTCCGTGCCCTCCCTCCTCCTTTTCTGTTCCCCTTCCATTTAGTGGAAAATTTTCGCAAATTTCCCGCTAAATTAACTGAAAATTTTCCCACTAAATTTGGCGGGTAAGTATTCCCGCTAATTTTAGCGAGCAATTTACCAACAATTTCCCGCTAAATTTAGCGGGAAATTTAGCCAAAATATGCGAGCTAAATTTGGGGGATTAAAATTTTCCGCTAAATTTTTTTCCTCTTGACGTCACGTGTGACGTGTGACGTCACACGCGCATCACGTGTGACGTTATTAGGGGAAACGTCACAGGTAAAGGAACAGTTTCTATAATGACGTCACACGTGACGTGTTACGTTGTTATGGGAACTGTCCCATGGTGGAACGAATTTTATGGCGACATCGACGCCGACGCCGCTCAACCCAGAAGCGGGCGCCTAAGAGCTGCGTTCTAAAACATGTTTATTTTATTTCACATAAACAGCGAAACTGCGAGAAGTTATGCTTACCTGCGTGTTTTCTGTACTGAACAGGTGGACACTGCGGACGGAGTGGAGGAGGGACATTTGACGGCCTCGAGGGCGAATCTCATGCCGATGCAGTTCCGCGGTCCCGCTCCAAAGGGAAGGTATGTGTACGGGCGAATACTACCGATGTTCTCTTCACTGAACCTGTTGGGAAGACACAAAAAATACTTTCCACTCTACTATTCATCGCCTCTCTGGCTGAAACAGTAATCACCTAAAAGTGACGACTCTATGAACTGCAATCTACACAAAAAGTGGCCCTCGTCAGAAAATGCAAATATAATCAATTTTGTAAGCAACACTAGGTATTTGTTGACGTTTTCTCCTATAGAACTACGCCTACAAGGTAGGTAAAAAGTAGGGTGTGCAAAGATATTAATATTTTCGAATACGAATCGAATACGAATAGTTAGCTTCGAATATCGAATCGAATATCGAATAGTCGAAGTCAGGTGCATATATTCACATCATTTTTATTTTCACATGTCGGAACGCCTCACAGGTGGTAACGAGAATAAAAGCACAAAAACAAAAATTATAGTTTTAGGGAAGATTACCAGTTGTCATGCAGAAAAATCAACTGCTGCACATGGGCAGGTAGGAGGCGCTCCTTCGAGAGGAAACTACACCTCCAGCCACAAGAAAAAAACTCTCTCACTCGGCACTGAGGTGGCAGGTATTGCCAGGTATTTGATGCAAAGCTTCGTCAGACTCGGATATCTTAAGCACCCGACAGTTCGCCACCACTCACACGGATCACTTTCTTTCTCTTTAGCAGTACCTCCTCCGCATACGCTACAAATTCCCATTCTGAGGCTGAAACCACTTTGCTTTTCATTGCACTTTCGGCTAAGTGGTCAAATGCTTGCCAAACATCTGCTGACAGCGTTGAGCCTTGCTCTTGTGAATGTGTTGGAGCTTCCGGTTGGGTTTCTTCAGTAGCATCACATGAGGCTAGCTCTTGCAGCACCAGAGCTTTTAGCCATAATAATTTTTCCTTTTCGGCTTTAAAAATAGTGGACTTGAAGCGTGGGTCTGAAAACATAGCAAGGTACGCTTCCTTGTCCTCCTCCTACAGAGTGAACCTTGACTTGATGGATCTTATCAGTTCTACGGGAAATTCTGATGCCCCAGCACAGTTACCTAAACAGTGGAGCATACCAAAAATCATAGGAACTTGGGAGGACAAAGATGAATACTTCTCAACACTGGCAATAACAGTGGCATCAAACAATGGCTTCAATGCTTGTACATATTCAGAAGAACCTTTCCACTCTGATAAACCAAGTCCATCGATGTCACAGTCCGAGGTAGCAAGCTCCACAGTGACTACTTTGAGTTCCAGAAGGCGATACGACATTAGAGACTGCAGCTATTTCATCTCGTCTCCACGTCTTGCACCAGACGTAGTGTGTCCTTTCCCATCTTCTTTTGGCACTCCTCAAACCTCTTCTGAGCTGATGAACTGTGCTTGTAATATCCCACAACATGCCTCACTTTCTTGCACAGGCAATCAATGGCCGGCGAACGGGATCTCGCGTCATTAATCGCCAGTTGAAGTGTATGCGCGAAGCACGCTCTTTCAGTCCACGGAAGTCTCTTTACCGTAGCACGGATGTTGCGCCCGTTATCCTTTACGATGAACTTCGCACATTCATCGGGTATCTCCCAGTCACGGCACATTTCGTCCAGCATAGTTGCGATGTTCCCAGCACTATAACTGGCAGCCATGTGTCGAGTGTTCAGTGTGAACCGCTTCATCATGAATTTTGGAGTGTGAAGATGGCAGGTGAAGCTCACGTAACTTTCGTTAGCGCGCGATGTCCACATGTCGCTTGTGAAGGCAAGAGCGGTAGTGCCGCCTTCAAAGGCATGCACTGTTGAGCTCTGCTTTCACCTTTTTTCGGGCGTCGTCATGCATCCGTGGCACAAGCACGCGCGAGAGTGTAGAGCGGGATAAAAGGCGATAGTTGGGAACGGCTTCTGTCAGAAGTTCTTTGAAACCGCGGTCTTCCACAATGCTGTAAGGTTGTAAATCAAGCGCCACCATGGCGGCCACCTTGTTATTTAGCGCTCGCACCCTCTTTTCTGGCAGGTGCTCCGTGCGGTGGACGAAGTCCGTCAGCGTCGGTTGACCTTTTCCTGGCGTACCAGCGGTAATCCCACGATACTTTTCAAAAACGCAGGATGTACTTTGAGATGATTGACAAGGGGCGTTGTCGTACCTGTGGGCGCTTTAAGCGTTGACTCGCATGCCGTACATTGCGCCATCAATGCCGTCACCCTCGCAAAATATTTCCAAATAGCGCTCCTCTCTCTTCGTTTTGGTGCCGTTTCCCGTTCGTTTCTCCGCTTCGCATGGCGGTTCCCCGCAAACACCTCCATCCGCCATAACACGAGTGGGCGAACGCGAAAGTGAGCAGTTTAAAAAAGTCAGGAGTCACAAGGAAACAGAAACTCGCAGATTACCGCTACTGACACCGACGCCACATGTCGCTGTCAATGGGCCTTACTTACCGAAACCGAAGCCGAAAGTAAAACTTACGCTTGCGAATACCTTCTCGAATATTCGATTAATTTCGAATATTCGTGTTACGACGAATATTCGAAAAATACCAAAGTCTTAGTTGACGAATCGAATACGAATATTAAATGTGTGATATTCGATTCGTATTTGAAATTTCGAATATTCACCCGCCCCTAGTAAAAAAGTAAAATATTACTAAAAATAAAATAACAAAAATTTAGACGGGCCTGTTTGGGTCAAACGTAGCAGGATCGGGGAAGTTATCCGGGTCATGATGCATGGCATAGATGGGCACGGCAACCAAGCAGCCTTTGGGAACTTTGATTCCGGTGTCACCCAGAACGTAGTCAGTGAGGGCAGACCGCTCCAACCTAGAACATTTAGTTCATGCAAACTATCCGCTAATAACCACCATATATTTTCTCATTGATTCACTAAGCAATACCGAGCACTGAACCTGTGACCCACCTACGTCCGGGAGGAAACATTCTCATGGATTCGGACACCACCCCGTGGAGGTACTTGAGCTTCGAGACGACATCCAGGCTCGGCTCTGAGTCCCTTTGTTCAAGGTAAGGAAAGTATTACAAAATAATTTGAAACCTTCATTCATACCTACCTTTAAGTATCAAAGTTTTCGTACAAACAGTTGCCACCCCTCCCCACCCCCGCCAAAAAAGAAAAAAAAAGAAAAAATGCTTTTGAATAACGAAAAATTTATCTTGAGATGCATATCGATTGATTTCGAACAGATATTTAATTCGGAAAACGTTAACGTTCGTTACTCATTCTATATTTAAAAATATTAATTTTATTAGTTGCCCATAATATATTCGTTGATATGACGCAGAGCTTGCATCACTTCACTAATTTCGTCTTAACTCTATTCAACCAACTGAATTTAAAAAAAATCGACTAGCAGTTTTAGGTAATTCGAGAAAACATTTCAATAACACTCCATGTTGCGTTAAGAAAGGTAATTGTAGCGAGCAACACTAAAACAATTATGTAATTTAGCAGCTCAGCTCCTCGGGATGAACTCTTCTTGACGCATCGGTAGATAAGCCCAATATTGCTGTAAAAAGAGGTCAACATGCGAGCTAAGACACGCTTTTTGTGCAGAACTCTTAGAAATATTGGGCGCTAAATGAAGCCCTGATTTCTGCGTTCAGTAATATTTCACACTCTTTCTTTTACGCTCTGCCAACAATAGAGCAGGGCAACAAGCCCTAACACGTGCCTGATTTCGGCACACTGCCGTCTCCTCCCTTGTCCAAAGTCCATTTCCAATAGTCCCTGTCAGATTGGCAACGAAGCGTCTTGTGACGCACACAGCAACGCAGCGTCTGAAGCCAGCAGCGGCCGATGCCATTTTTCGTACACCGTCTGCTAAAGACAACACGGCAACGATTTAGCCGAAGCCGGACGCGCCGGTGCAGGCACACGGGTATCGACGATGAGGCCGGAAACCTGTTGCCCGCAGAACCCTTTGGCGGTTCCGACGAGGCTTGCTGCCATCTCGGGCCTGAGATTAGAATCTAATTTTTACAGCGGAGCTGTTAAGGGCTAGGTTCCCCAGGATCGTGTCCTTGTATGTCGACACAAACCTACCTGGACAGCTACCGCCATCTATAAGCGACGGCGGCAAGCACACAACTAGTATGGTCTCCGCCGTCGCTCGTAGATGGCGGCAACCTTTCCAGCTATAATAGAAGAATGGATAGTTGGGCGCGTTGGTGGGAATTCAACGTAGGAAACAGCACGAAAAACAGACGACGACGAAGAAGAAGCACACAGTGTATCGAGTACAGCTCCGCTGGTCTTCCTTCTACACGAGAGTGGAAAGGCTGAACGTTTTTCGAGCGGAGCGAAACAAGGGGTGATCGCTCGTAGCCCCAAGCTAGTGCTACCGCCTTGATATTAGCAGATGACATTCGCCAAAGGGTGCCGGCTGTTGTTGGCTTGAGAATCTGCGTTCATGGGTGCGTCTATTCAGCAGGTTCTTTGTTGCCATCGTGACGGTGGCCATTGCAGATGGACTTTGTTGTGTTGAGGGAGACAGCTGCTGGCAAAATCAGTTGCGCGTTCCGGCTTTTTTTTTCTCGTGGATTTTAATGGGCGGGACGCGAAAAAAGTTCTCAATAAGGATTTAACGAATATGGCTAATTTTCTCTAGCGCCTCATATTTTTGAAAAGTCTCGCACGGAAAACATGTTTTTTTTTTTTTGCCTATCCCGTTGCCGTTTTTCGCTCGGAAATATCGGAACAGGATTTCGTCTCACAGAGACGCCGTAGTTTGTGCAGAAAAATTATTAATACGCACTATTTTCTATTTAATATTATACATCGCTCCTGAGTAGGGTATGCCTCCGGTGGCACTAATAAAGCTTTGAGAAACATAACAATCCTTTGATTTGTCTGCGTGCTTAGAGATGAACCTAACACACGCTAAAAGGTATTGGGAGACCCCAGTAGCCAACAACCTAAAACAACGTACCTAAGGCACGAAATGTAGATAATGGCAATTACGTCCAAAAGAGAAACACGTTCCATGTTTGAATAGTAAAATATAAGAAATAGGTATGGTTGACTTTGTTTCGGAGATGTATCGTTCGCCTTACATGTTGCTCGAAACAATCATCCACTTCTTCTCTGAGCTTCGCTTGAATTTCAGGGTGCAGCGCAAGAAGGTAGACTGTCTGGGAGATAACAGACGACGTCGTGTCTTGACCACCGATAAAGAAGACAATGCACTGAGCCAGGGCCTCGTCTTCGGTTAAGTCTACAGCAGGCCGAGAAACAAGAAAATTAAAAAAACACGAGCAATATTCATTATGTTATTTCAAATTTTTAAGCAATACTTGTCACATAATTGAGGGTCCACAGGTCCTTGGTCTAATACTTTTTTTTTGCTTACAGTTCTCACTCATACGTGACAAAATAAATTATGCCGTACACAGGTGGTGTCGTTATATATCAGCATGCGGGAGCCGTGCGACCGTGCGTATTTCCACAACATGCAGCCGTCAGTGCATTGATTGTGTTCATGCGGTATAGGCTGTGTTCCAAATCTCACCCAAATGAATCCGAGTTACTCCGGCGGGTCGTGTCACGTGATAACACAGATAAAGCGACGCTGGACGCGGGTAGGTTTTCGAACACAAAAGTGCAGAACCTTTACCCTGGGGTAAGATGTAGTTGATCTTGGCACACGGCCATAGTGAAGGACGCTCAGTTTAAAAGTAAACGAAACAAACAGAAACGATTAAAGATACTTTATTTTATTGTTGAAAAATGTCTGAAAAATTAACGATTTAAGGACTGATGAGTAGTTAGTGAAGAAGAGAGCTAAGTGGACTACGCTGATGGCGAAGAATTCGGGAGGAGTACAAGAAAGCAAAATATAAGTAACGACGCGAGTAGGGAAGAAGGAAGAAACAAATTGAGAACAACAAAAAGAAAAGAATAGAACTTACAAAGTGAAAAAAGGACTTCACGCGAAAGAAAGAAAAAAAGAAAAACGAACACACAGTGAGCGGTGAAACTATAGTCGGTGACAGGTCAAGAACGAAGTGGAAGCTCCTCCCACCCCTTTCCACTTCAGCGGAGTGAACGGTGGAGAGGAGGTCGCCTTCTCTCCAGCGTTCGCACTACCAGAGTGGAAAGAGGTGGGAAGAGCTTCCACCTCGTTCTTGACCTGTCACCGTCTATAGGTATGCTTGGTTTCACCGTAACTTGGCAAAGAACGAACGCTATGGCCCCTTCGAGCCAATCCGAGTGACGGAGGCCAAACACATGACAGCCCTTACCAAAGGTACAGGTGCGAGGGCGTAACCAACAGCTCCCAAAGAAGAAAGCCGCAGTGCTGATAGAGATGCCATCATCAGCGAAGGCCAACGCTGGACACAGACTCGACACGACTATTTGCGTCAACGTTCGGCTTAAACTCGACTCGAAGAAGAGCGCTGACGCAGCACTCGTTTCCAATCTGTGTTAAGCGTTGGCCTTCGCTGGTGATGCGAACATGGCAGCACCACGGCCTTGTCTTCTAGGCTAACCCAAGGGAGAAGAGGGGAAGAAGGAACTGGCCCCTGAAAGGAGTTCCAGCCAAATTTCGATTGCTTGCTACTGATTTGCTTCAAAATGGGTTCAACACATTTATAAACTCTCCAAACCAGTGACCAAACTGTCAAGTCACAATACTTTTCTTGGGGGAAGTTATGAAGCTTTTAAGTTTGGTCTGAGAGGCTGAGGGACTCCACTGGCAACACTGAAAAACGCGACGTCAGATGTTGCATAATGGGACAATAGGGGGCATAACCGATTGTTTCCGACGTGATTCAGGACGTTTGACGGTGTGAAATAAGTGCCCGTTAAATCCACGCCACCGAAACGCCCAGGAAAAAGAAAACATGCAAAAAATGCAGTTTTTTAGTTTGCTCGTTCGTCTTGAGGATTATACATGTGACGTGAGTCCATGGAGAGCACGGGAAAATGTTAATGTTGGTTGCGGTATCCCAATTATTTACCATTTTCTCAATAGCTATTTTGGAAACACCAGGCCGGAAAGAGTAAAGCCAGGGTATTCCGAAAGAGGGGTTAGTCTGTACCCTCTCTTGTGTGTCCCAGCCGTTGCTTCTCTTCGTCGAAGATTCATTCAAAAGTCGTACAAATGCTGCTTTCCTCACTTCTCTCGCCCCTGAGCTATGACAGCGCTGCGCGCTACCAGTGAGATAAATTATAATCACGTGTCTGGCTCCGACTCATTGATTGGCTCGCTGGGACCGTACCTTTAGTCGTTAGTCAAGTTGGGGAGAGGCAGGTATGAAAACACTACGGAGGATATGGGACAGACATTTATGTCGAAATGATTTCACATAACGTGATCACTGTATGCTCCATAAGCAGTTTGTCTTGTAAAACGAGGAATACGCGAGAAATAAACGCATACCGTTAACTCCTCTTGTAAAAGAAGTGTCCTTCATCTGCGATTCAAGGTTAAAGAGCTCGTCATTCGGTGTCATTTCATCCGTGGCTACAATGCTTCCATCTCGGGCATCCATCATATGTTGCAAGAAATCCTCCTGCCGCTAAAACATAACGAGAGAAAAATGTTTTAGGGTGAGTGCTTATAGATTTACTTTCTGTTTATCTAAACGCAACGCACATATATGTCACCAATGCTAGGAAGAATAAATGCAACACGGAGAACAAAGTTTGAGATGTAACGAGGGCCTTCGGCAGTACAATATTACATCTTGGAGGAGGCAAGTTGGTTTACAAGAATACTCGAAACATTTTAACCCATCTCGCACTCCTTCGTTCTTTTGGCGTTCACCTGGAGATTTGCTGGTTAAACGTTTCATCGACATTTCAAGCAGCGGTGTTAAGGGGGCTCTGTTCATTTTTTTTATAAATCGGAACTTCTCTGGAACGTCAAATACAGGAGCACCACCTGGTGGCGTTTGCCATAAAAAGGGTCTATAGGGCATTGGGCAATCGTTGCAGGTGATACCACAGCTTCGCTGGCCAACCACCTTAACAGCGGGGATTGGAGACCCAACACTTTGTTTATATTGTTTGTATTTTGTGTATCGGTGTTTTTGCATGTGCTTCGAATGCTCTTTTTATGTGGGCTTGCCTTTCAAAGTGCGTTTGTAATTACCACTCCTAGTGAAGTCCTTAACTTTGACTAATAATATGTCAAATAAGTATATAAAACAAATAAAAATGAACTTTATATGCCTAAGCAACCTGACGTCGATCTGTCCGCAGGTTAAATTTGTAAATGATAAATTTGGCCACTGCAATCTTACTGTTTGCTTGGGGTCCTCCATCAAGCCGCGGTAACATATACGGCCGAACGTGGGCATCAAACGCTGAGGGCTGAAGATGGGGCCTGAGCTTGACCGAATGGGATATCGACGCGCTAAAAATTCGATCAGCCCCCGCCTCCCCCATGCATTCGTGCCCTTGCTGCGCCAGTCTGTCATCACTGAATTAGTTGAATCTTAAGTTGACAACAAATCTAACCAACCAGCCATAAGCAATCACGAATAACTCCTATACATCACTGCATACTAGTATTTCTGGTGGAACAGGAAGACGTCGGTGGCATATCATTCGCAGTGTACCTTAACATTCCTCGTGCAACAACGTTATCGTAAAATATTTAGAAAAAAGGACTAAAACTTAATATTTTACTATACCCGTACAGTTTGAGTATCTTTTCGATTCTGAATTATCCGGAGGCTGAGAGTCTTGAAGTAAAGATATATATCTGTGTTGAGGGCCCTTATTTTCAGAAGTTTGGCAAGTCCAGGAAACAAAACTGAAACACACAAAACAAAGCAAAGTATTATGCACAGGACAGAAATATCTCGAAACTTTGAAATTTAAATTTTTTCCACAAGAAAAAGATAGAAGGGTAACCTGACACGTCCTATCATCTCAGTAAATGTGCTATAATAATAATAGTAATAATAATAATAATAATAATAATAATAATAATAATAATATAACGTAAAATATCCTCGACGATGGCTGCGAGCACAACCCTCGCATAGCCAACTCGAACACCGAACCACGTAAATGGTTAAAAAATGTAACTACCACTTCCGGGAAATTAGTTCTTAATAAATGCAGACGGATATTTCGAGGTACAACCCCGAGTGCTACGTGCGTGCTTTTCATCCTTCAAGCAATCCGGCATTTAGGGGCTCGCGAAGGTTTTTTTACCTCGATGTAGAAAACGGTTTTGTGAACGTTATAAACCGTGAATTAGATTTTGAACTCGCTGCGTGAATAGTAAAAATAACTGAACTATTGACATTAATGCACGAGAGATATACCGAAAAAACGCTTTGAAATTGAAATTTGTCAGGCTTCATGTCAGACGTTTGATCGTCTAATTGCCCATAAATGCCCGATTGTTCGAACTTTCTTTCTTTGGAGCACCATCTATCGGTCTCACGCAGCATTTGTTGGACGAAATCCGGAAGCAGGCTTGGTTGTTGATCCTTAATCCCGGACAAGCCCCTACTTGTTAGACTGAGACACTGACAACGCTTCTTTATAACGTTCGCAGTTTGTGACCTCTACCTCAACTTGTTCCTCTTATCTCACGGTCTATCATCCCCTCTCATTGAGTCCTGTTAATTCATATCGCCATGTCTAGGCGCTGTTCAGGCCATGCGACCTCTTCACAAGGTATTACTTGATGTTTTTGAAGAAATTCTAAACGTTTCTGCTACAATTAAAAATCACCATCATGTATCTTCTTTATAAATATGTTCCTAACATGTGTAGGTATCGGTCTTTGCTATTAACTTTCATATTTGTTTAAGTGCATGGGAAGTTTGATTGTAATACGAATCCAAAAGGAAGCTGTTGAGAGCAGAGAAGAAAGTATGCACAAGGAAGATTTAAGAAGTGCAGATACTCGCAAGAAACAACACAATGGCCGTCCCTAGGAATTAACAATCTCGCACCAGAAATAGCATACATTCATGGCAATGGGACGCAAGCAAACGGGTACTCTTATTAACCAACCCCCCCCCCCCCTTGGCCCCGTGCACGGATTGGAGACAAATGCTACGCGAGCACTCCGGTGGGAGGGACTCGTGGTCATTCAGTGCCGGCAGAGTTCCAGCCAAAAGCTGATACAGATCTCATCTCTTATCTCTGCTCCGCGATAGCCTCCGGTAGGCGAGGCATAGTCGGCTACAGGCTAAGAGGTTAGGTGAAGCTAAAACCCACCCCTTTCCACTTTAGCGGAGCAAGCGCTGGAGAGGAGGCGACCTCCTCTTCAACATTTGCTCCGCTAAGGGGAAAGGGGTGAGTTTTAGCTTCACCCAACCTCTTCACCTGTCACCGGCTATAGTAGGTGTTGATTGGCTGGGGCCTGAGAGTATTAAAGCGGGAAAATTGGACTGGGCTTGCCTATGGACTGAAATAGTTTCGCTATCTGGATGATAATAACGACGCGTTTAAAGGGGTACGGAAACCAAATACTGGAGCTAATTTCTTGGCTTCAACATGACGTAGGTAGCACCAGAACCTTAGAAACATTAAAATTTCGTCGGAAAAAGTGAGACAACTTATTTTGAACTGAATTAAACAGTGTCCAAAAACCACCTGATGGATGTCTGTGAAGCTTCGATGGAATGTCCTGACCTCATCTGCCTCCCGACGGCAGGGCTACTATATGGGAAGTACGCTCAGTAGTACAGATTACAGAGGCCAGAACGTAATACCGAAGGTTTAGCGAAGAAGTCCAAAGCACAGTTGGCCGCCTTGGATTCTCTCCTGCCAGCCAATCGCTTCCACTCACTGATCACTATTGTAGTAGGCTTGATCGCGGATCGGGAGCCCGTCGGTGTCGTCACCGGCGGCCATTGCTAGACACCAGGCAATACACGCAAGTCTATGGGAGAAGCGCACAAAAGTAAGAATATTAAAACATGTACTCTGTGTTCGGAGGTGAGAATTTTATGGTGTGCTGCGATCCTTATGTCGGGCGTTTGGAGATCGAATCGGTATTTGTCAACGTTCAAACGCCGATTAAAGAAATCAAACGTACAGGGAGCATGCACGACTGAGCTGGCAGGCTTGCTCTCGTGGTGGAGTAAACAGCGGGACTAGCCGTCAATGAGACCGTCCTCGGGGAAGCCCAGAAGCTGATGAATGACAAAGAAGTTCCATCTCAACAGCGGTTTTCCGGGAGTGAATTCCGCGTAGCAAAGCCTTCGAGCTTGTCGTCTGCTAAACCCAACTCAACGAAACCGCCACCGACTCCGCGGTAACTCTATAGGTACCTCTCGCCTCATTGAGCTGCACTACGGCGGAGTCACTCTCATCACAAAATATTTATTTATAAGAACTGCGAGTGTTGTCAGTTTTACTGCTTGTACGCAAGCTTATTGGACGCGCTTACCAAAAAGCATAAAAAAAGTTTCAGTGCCGACAACAACTTAGAAACGGGGGAAACGGCACTCTTTCTCGTTCTTCCCATAGAGTCCCATGCATTGGCTTGTGTCCATCAATGGCCGCCGGTAGCGACACTCAGCCCCAGCTGCCGAGGCCGCGGTCCGCGATCCAGCCTACTACGACAGAGTCGTGCGTTCCGCTCCTTCTTTGACATCACTGACGTCAGGCTTGGAAGATCTATTTTTTTCAACATGGCGCGCCCTGCTTTCAATAGGTCTGGTCGATTCGTTCCGAATCTGGCTGAACTAGTTCAGCAGTGCAAGAACTCGGCGCATTCGATTCAACCGGAAATTGCTACGACCGCTGCACTGGCGCGTTCGATTCATCCTAGTTCCGAATGAGTTCAGTCCCAGTTCCGCAAATGCTTGCACCGGCTCCGAAGCCAGTTCAGCGTCCGTGCACTAGCAGACGACGAAAGCAGACGACTCTTCTCTTTCTTGCTCGCTCATTTAAAGCATGTTTGTCAGACATAATAACGTTGAAACTGAAGTCTTTCTACTCGTCAACGAAAATGGTGTACCCGTAGTGGACGGAAGCGGTATGGTGTACGTAACCAAGGGTAGGGAATTAGCTCGAATACGATATGTTAGAAATCGTAAGAAGGCTGCGTAGGCCTGCTTACGAAGCCTTGCTTACGTTTGTCATCGGAGTTGTGTGCAGTTATCGCGTATAGCTGCAAATGTATTGCTATAGTATTTCAGAAATACATTTCGTATCTGTATCTCTGCATCGCGATACATTTTTTCACCATACATTTTGCAGAAATACATTTTGGAATGTTTCTTTGTATCGCGATATTAATCAGGAAGAAATGTATTTCGTTACATTTCTTGAGAAATACCCCCCCCTCCCCGCCCACGCCCAAAAAAAAAAAATGCGAAGTATTTTTTTTAAATTCTTAGGCATCAGGGTTAAGAGGATGCTGGGGCATTGTTGCTATGCTGACCAAGGTTCCTTCCGATTCTCCCAACTATTTTTCTATACGTACCCCTTCTCTCCTGAGAAGTGCTGCGTAATCGGGGACTCGAACCAGGTGGCGTGCCAAATTGAGTCAGAGCATATTCTGCCGCAGGTCCTTAGGCGGGAATTTTTTGAGTCATTGTTTGCCGGCATCCAGTTGTCCGCTTATAAATGTATCTCCTGCCTTAGCGTATACAGTACACCCAGCCGGGAAAGCTGAGTCACACACAGTCCGTTGCAGCACGAGCCTGGTGGCGGTTGACTTGAAATAGTAGGATGACTGACGCACTGAAGTTCAACACATATTCGAATGACGTCTGTGGCTGCGCCCGTAACATTGCACGGCTCACGGGTACGTCATCAGCCGACGTGAACGTCACCCGCTGCTCTGGGGATCCGAAACCCAGGAAGGAGGCCAGACACGTGGCCTCGCTGCTAGCCGACCCGGACTTCGTACACCTGCGACTCGTCTCGAGCGCGCTGTTTCTCGGAGAGCTGGCAACTGTGCCGGCAATATCAGGTCGCAATCCATGAGGACTCTGCTTGGGTGATGCTGGGCGAAACTTGATGACTGCAATCCACTCGTTGGTGGCGGATGGTCTGCAGGAAGGACCTTCACAACAGTGATATGCCATCGTATCGTTTTTTCAACCGTAACAGAAGATGAGACACGTGTTCCGGGATGCTTCAGGTGGTCCACTATTCTTGAAAACTCCTGGGCCCGGTTTCGCCGAAGCGCTAACCGCGGCTAAAGTTAGCCGCAGTACCTAGGAGAGGGATTTTGAAATCACGTGACTGGCTCGGTAGGGATGCGGGGAAACATGGCGGTGCCCCGGTGAGTGAGCGCCGCTCGCTTTGGAACTAATATGTCGTTGTAGCTGCAATATCGGGCGCGTTAGTCAGCAACGAATGGTGCAGGAGGCTTTCGATTTGCCTTACCTCACTTAAATCGCAAAGCATGAGCAATGACCTCGCCGCATTTTTTAGATAGTCTTTCGATTCTGGCCATTCCTAAGCCTAAATGAACGCGATAATTGTCGGCATGGCAACGTCTTTGGAAAGTGGATTGCCTTGACTCAATCGGCCGGGTATTGATAGCACACAAAAGCAGACAGCGTCCCAATAGACCTTTTTCTAAATTTTCCAAGCACCGAGGTGCATGCTACGAGTGTAGTTACACGCGTTGCACGTGCTGGCGTCTGCAGTAGTAATTGTTCTAAAGCAAAAAGTCTAAAACAAATTTTGCCTTGCACGCGCGTTCGTCAAAGCCTTATTATGATTATTTACTTCGAATCTTTTATAACAGGAAAGCCAGCGCGCGCGGACCGTAGAATTACACTTCCAGCGTTCTCCTCGATGCTTGGGTAATTTAGAAAAGGTCTATTGGGACGCTGTCTGCTTTTGTGTGCTATCAATACCCGGCCAAGAACCAACGGAAGTCTTTAAAAAGAGCCTACAAAAACGCAATAAAAAAAAACAGGTTAGGCCTCTTTTTGAGGCGCATTTCGAATACATGGAGTACGTGTGTGCGTTCACTAATTCTCTTATATTGGTCATCACTTGTTAAACGTGCTGTTTCTGTCGTTTAAGGTGAGCTTCGCGACATCCTCCCAGAAGGATCGCCACATTGCACCAACCGTATCGTTGGCGCCGGGAAGAGTGGTTGAGAAGGAAGGGGAGACCAAGAGAGCACTACAGCTGCGTAGTAATGAGCGTAACATAATACAAGTGCTAATTGATTGAGCACCAAGCTAGAAACCTGGACGGAGGGGCAGAGGCAGGACCCTCCTCCCTTGCCTCAGGGGTGGCTCCGCCCTGAAACCAGCGTGCTCCGGCCGGAACATCGAGCAAGAGGAAAAGAGCCCTGGGCTCGCTGCTCAAGGTGTTCGCCGACATGGAGGCCAAGCAGCGACACAAGAACAGGACGGCTCTTCTCGAGCGCCTCGTGACTGCCATAGAATCACGAGGGGCAGAGGCAGGACCCTCCTCCCTTGCCTCAGGGGTGGCTCCGCCCTGGAAACCAGCGTGCTCCGGCCGGAACATCGAGCAAGAGGAAAAGAGCCCTGGGCTCGCTGCTCAAGGTGTTCGCCGACATGAGAGGCCAAGCAGCGACACAAGAACAGGACGGCTCTTCTCGAGCGCCTCGTGACTGCCATAGAATCACGAGGGGCAGAGGCAGGACCCTCCTCCCTTGCCTCAGGGGTGGCTCCGCCCTGAAACCAGCGTGCTCCGGCCGGAACATCGAGCAAGAGGAAAAGAGCCCTGGGCTCGCTGCTCAAGGTGTTCGCCGACATAGAGGCTCAAGCAGCGACACAAGAACAGGACGGCTCTTCTCGAGCGCCTCGTGACTGCCATAGAATCACGAGGGGCAGAGGCAGGACCCTCCTCCCTTGCCTCAGGGGTGGCTCCGCCCTGAAACCAGCGTGCTCCGGCCGGAACATCGAGCAAGAGGAAAAGAGCCCTGGGCTCGCTGCTCAAGGTGTTCGCCGACATAGAGGCCAAGCAGCGACACAAGAACAGGACGGCTCTTCTCGAGCGCCTCGTGACTGCCATAGAATCACGAGGGGCAGAGGCAGGACCCTCCTCCCTTGCCTCAGGGGTGGCTCCGCCCTGAAACCAGCGTGCTCCGGCCGGAACATCGAGCAAGAGGAAAAGAGCCCTGGGCTCGCTGCTCAAGGTGTTCGCCGACATAGAGGCCAAGCAGCGACACAAGAACAGGACGGCTCTTCTCGAGCGCCTCGGGACTGCCATAGAATCACGAGGGGCAGAGGCAGGACCCTCCTCCCTTGCCTCAGGGGTGGCTCCGCCCTGAAACCAGCGTGCTCCGGCCGGAACATCGAGCAAGAGGAAAAGAGCCCTGGGCTCGCTGCTCAAGGTGTTCGCCGACATAGAGGCCAAGCAGCGACACAAGAACAGGACGGCTCTTCTCGAGCGCCTCGGGACTGCCATAGAATCACGAGGGGCAGAGGCAGGACCCTCCTCCCTTGCCTCAGGGGTGGCTCCGCCCTGAAACCAGCGTGCTCCGGCCGGAACATCGAGCAAGAGGAAAAGAGCCCTGGGCTCGCTGCTCAAGGTGTTCGCCGACATAGAGGCCAAGCAGCGACACAAGAACAGGACGGCTCTTCTCGAGCGCCTCGTGACTGCCATAGAATCACGAGGGGCAGAGGCAGGACCCTCCTCCCTTGCCTCAGGGGTGGCTCCGCCCTGAAAGCCAGCGTGCTCCGGCCGGAACATCGAGCAAGAGGAAAAGAGCCCTGGGCTCGCTGCTCAAGGTGTTCGCCGACATAGAGGCCAAGCAGCGACACAAGAACAGGACGGCTCTTCTCGAGCGCCTCGTGACTGCCATAGAATCACGAGGGGCAGAGGCAGGACCCTCCTCCCTTGCCTCAGGGGTGGCTCCGCCCTGAAACCAGCGTGCTCCGGCCGGAACATCGAGCAAGAGGAAAAGAGCCCTGGGCTCGCTGCTCAAGGTGTTCGCCGACATAGAGGCCAAGCAGCGACACAAGAACAGGACGGCTCTTCTCGAGCGCCTCGTGACTGCCATAGAATCACGAGGGGCAGAGGCAGGACCCTCCTCCCTTGCCTCAGGGGTGGCTCCGCCCTGAAACCAGCGTGCTCCGGCCGGAACATCGAGCAAGAGGAAAAGAGCCCTGGGCTCGCTGCTCAAGGTGTTCGCCGACAGAGAGGCCAAGCAGCGACACAAGAACAGGACGGCTCTTCTCGAGCGCCTCGTGACTGCCATAGAATCACGAGGGGCAGAGGCAGGACCCTCCTCCCTTGCCTCAGGGGTGGCTCCGCCCTGAAACCCAGCGTGCTCCGGCCGGAACATCGAGCAAGAGGAAAAGAGCCCTGGGCTCGCTGCTCAAGGTGTTCGCCGACATAGAGGCCAAGCAGCGACACAAGAACAGGACGGCTCTTCTCGAGCGCCTCGGGACTGCCATAGAATCACGAGGGGCAGAGGCAGGACCCTCCTCCCTTGCCTCAGGGGTGGCTCCGCCCTGAAACCAGCGTGCTCCGGCCGGAACATCGAGCAAGAGGAAAAGAGCCCTGGGCTCGCTGCTCAAGGTGTTCGCCGACATAGAGGCCAAGCAGCGACACAAGAACAGGACGGCTCTTCTCGAGCGCCTCGTGACTGCCATAGAATCACGAGGGGCAGAGGCAGGACCCTCCTCCCTTGCCTCAGGGGTGGCTCCGCCCTGAAACCAGCGTGCTCCGGCCGGAACATCGAGCAAGAGGAAAAGAGCCCTGGGCTCGCTGCTCAAGGTGTTCGCCGACATAGAGGCCAAGCAGCGACACAAGAACAGGACGGCTCTTCTCGAGCGCCTCGTGACTGCCATAGAATCACGAGGGGCAGAGGCAGGACCCTCCTCCCTTGCCTCAGGGGTGGCTCCGCCCTGAAACCAGCGTGCTCCGGCCGGAACATCGAGCAAGAGGAAAAGAGCCCTGGGCTCGCTGCTCAAGGTGTTCGCCGACATAGAGGCCAAGCAGCGACACAAGAACAGGACGGCTCTTCTCGAGCGCCTCGTGACTGCCATAGAATCACGAGGGGCAGAGGCAGGACCCTCCTCCCTTGCCTCAGGGGTGGCTCCGCCCTGAAACCAGCGTGCTCCGGCCGGAACATCGAGCAAGAGGAAAAGAGCCCTGGGCTCGCTGCTCAAGGTGTTCGCCGACATAGAGGCCGTAAGCAGCGACACAAGAACAGGACGGCTCTTCTCGAGCGCCTCGGGACTGCCATAGAATCACGAGGGGCAGAGGCAGGACCCTCCTCCCTTGCCTCAGGGGTGGCTCCGCCCTGAAACCAGCGTGCTCCGGCCGGAACATCGAGCAAGAGGAAAAGAGCCCTGGGCTCGCTGCTCAAGGTGTTCGCCGACATAGAGGCCAGCAGCAGCGACACAAGAACAGGACGGCTCTTCTCGAGCGCCTCGTGACTGCCATAGAATCACGAGGGGCAGAGGCAGGACCCTCCTCCCTTGCCTCAGGGGTGGCTCCGCCCTGAAACCAGCGTGCTCCGGCCGGAACATCGAGCAAGAGGAAAAGAGCCCTGGGCTCGCTGCTCAAGGTGTTCGCCGACATAGAGGCTCGAAGCAGCGACACAAGAACAGGACGGCTCTTCTCGAGCGCCTCGGGACTGCCATAGAATCACGAGGGGCAGAGGCAGGACCCTCCTCCCTTGCCTCAGGGGTGGCTCCGCCCTGAAACCAGCGTGCTCCGGCCGGAACATCGAGCAAGAGGAAAAGAGCCCTGGGCTCGCTGCTCAAGGTGTTCGCCGACATAGAGGCCAGTCGAAGCAGCGACACAAGAACAGGACGGCTCTTCTCGAGCGCCTCGGGACTGCCATAGAATCACGAGGGGCAGAGGCAGGACCCTCCTCCCTTGCCTCAGGGGTGGCTCCGCCCTGAAACCACGCGTGCTCCGGCCGGAACATCGAGCAAGAGGAAAAGAGCCCTGGGCTCGCTGCTCAAGGTGTTCGCCGACATAGAGGCCAGTCAGAGCAGCGACACAAGAACAGGACGGCTCTTCTCGAGCGCCTCGGGACTGCCATAGAATCACGAGGGGCAGAGGCAGGACCCTCCTCCCTTGCCTCAGGGGTGGCTCCGCCCTGAAACCAGCGTGCTCCGGCCGGAACATCGAGCAAGAGGAAAAGAGCCCTGGGCTCGCTGCTCAAGGTGTTCGCCGACATAGAGGCCAGTCGGAAGCAGCGACACAAGAACAGGACGGCTCTTCTCGAGCGCCTCGGGACTGCCATAGAATCACGAGGGGCAGAGGCAGGACCCTCCTCCCTTGCCTCAGGGGTGGCTCCGCCCTGAAACCCAGCGTGCTCCGGCCGGAACATCGAGCAAGAGGAAAAGAGCCCTGGGCTCGCTGCTCAAGGTGTTCGCCGACATAGAGGCCAGTCGAAGCAGCGACACAAGAACAGGACGGCTCTTCTCGAGCGCCTCGGGACTGCCATAGAATCACGAGGGGCAGAGGCAGGACCCTCCTCCCTTGCCTCAGGGGTGGCTCCGCCCTGAAACCACGCGTGCTCCGGCCGGAACATCGAGCAAGAGGAAAAGAGCCCTGGGCTCGCTGCTCAAGGTGTTCGCCGACATAGAGGCCAGTCGGAAGCAGCGACACAAGAACAGGACGGCTCTTCTCGAGCGCCTCGGGACTGCCATAGAATCACGAGGGGCAGAGGCAGGACCCTCCTCCCTTGCCTCAGGGGTGGCTCCGCCCTGAAACCCCAGCGTGCTCCGGCCGGAACATCGAGCAAGAGGAAAAGAGCCCTGGGCTCGCTGCTCAAGGTGTTCGCCGACATAGAGGCCAGTCGGAAGCAGCGACACAAGAACAGGACGGCTCTTCTCGAGCGCCTCGTGACTGCCATAGAATCACGAGGGGCAGAGGCAGGACCCTCCTCCCTTGCCTCAGGGGTGGCTCCGCCCTGAAACCCAGCGTGCTCCGGCCGGAACATCGAGCAAGAGGAAAAGAGCCCTGGGCTCGCTGCTCAAGGTGTTCGCCGACATAGAGGCAGTCGGAAGCAGCGACACAAGAACAGGACGGCTCTTCTCGAGCGCCTCGTGACTGCCATAGAATCACGAGGGGCAGAGGCAGGACCCTCCTCCCTTGCCTCAGGGGTGGCTCCGCCCTGAAACCACGCGTGCTCCGGCCGGAACATCGAGCAAGAGGAAAAGAGCCCTGGGCTCGCTGCTCAAGGTGTTCGCCGACATAGGAGGCCAAGCAGCGACACAAGAACAGGACGGCTCTTCTCGAGCGCCTCGGGACTGCCATAGAATCACGAGGGGCAGAGGCAGGACCCTCCTCCCTTGCCTCAGGGGTGGCTCCGCCCTGAAACCCAGCGTGCTCCGGCCGGAACATCGAGCAAGAGGAAAAGAGCCCTGGGCTCGCTGCTCAAGGTGTTCGCCGACATAGAGGCCAGTCAGAAGCAGCGACACAAGAACAGGACGGCTCTTCTCGAGCGCCTCGTGACTGCCATAGAATCACGAGGGCAGAGGCAGGACCCTCCTCCCTTGCCTCAGGGGTGGCTCCGCCCTGAAACCACCGCGTGCTCCGGCCGGAACATCGAGCAAGAGGAAAAGAGCCCTGGGCTCGCTGCTCAAGGTGTTCGCCGACATAGAGGCCAGTCAGAAGCAGCGACACAAGAACAGGACGGCTCTTCTCGAGCGCCTCGGGACTGCCATAGAATCACGAGGGGCAGAGGCAGGACCCTCCTCCCTTGCCTCAGGGGTGGCTCCGCCCTGAAACGCAGCGTGCTCCGGCCGGAACATCGAGCAAGAGGAAAAGAGCCCTGGGCTCGCTGCTCAAGGTGTTCGCCGACATAGAGGCCAAGCAGCGACACAAGAACAGGACGGCTCTTCTCCGAGCGCCTCGTGACTGCCATAGAATCACGAGGGGCAGAGGCAGGACCCTCCTCCCTTGCCTCAGGGTGGCTCCGCCCTGAAACCAGCGTGCTCCGGCCGGAACATCGAGCAAGAGGAAAAGAGCCCTGGGCTCGCTGCTCAAGGTGTTCGCCGACATAGAGGCCAAGCAGCGACACAAGAACAGGACGGCTCTTCTCGAGCGCCTCGTGACTGCCATAGAATCACGAGGGGCAGAGGCAGGACCCTCCTCCCTTGCCTCAGGGGGTGGCTCCGCCCTGAAACCAGCGTGCTCCGGCCGGAACATCGAGCAAGAGGAAAGAGCCCTGGGCTCGCTGCTCAAGGTGTTCGCCGACATGAGGAGGCCAAGCAGCGACACAAGAACAGGACGGCTCTTCTCGAGCCCCTCGTGACTGCCATAGAATCACGAGGGGCAGAGGCAGGACCCTCCTCCCTTGCCTCAGGGGTGGCTCCGCCCCTGAAACCAGCGTGCTCCGGCCGGAACATCGAGCAAGAGGAAAGAGCCCTGGGCTCGCTGCTCAAGGTGTTCGCCGACATGGAGGCCAAAGCAGCGACACAAGAACAGGACGGCTCTTCTCGAGCCCCTCGTGACTGCCATAGAATCACGAGGGGCAGAGGCAGAACCTCCTCCCTTGCCTCAGGGGTGGCTCCGCCCTGAAACCACGCAGCGTGCTCCGGCCGGAACATCGAGCAAGAGGAAAAGAGCCCTGGGCTCGCTGCTCAAGGTGTTCGCCGACATGAGAGGCCAAAGCAGCGACACAAGAACAGGACGGCTCTTCTCGAGCCCCTCGTGACTGCCATAGGATCACGAGGGGCAGAGGCGGGACCCTCCTCCCTTGCCTCAGGGGTGGCTCTGCCCTGAAACACCAGCGTGCTCCGGCCGGAACATCGAGCAAGAGGAAAAGAGCCCTGGGCTCGCTGCTCAAGGTGTTCGCCGACATGAGAGGCCGAAAGCAGCGACACAAGAACAGGACCGGCTCTTCTCGAGCCCCTCGTGACTGCCATAGAATCACGAGGGGCAGAGGCAGGACCCTCCTCCCTTGCCTCAGGGGTGGCTCTGCCCTGAAACCAGCGTGCTCCGGCCGGAACATCGGGAGCAAGAGGAAAAGAGCCCTGGGCTCGCTGCTCAAGGTGTTCGCCGACATAGAGGCCAAAGCAGCGACACAAGAACAGGGCGGCTCTTCTCGAGGCCTCGGGACTGCCATAGAATCACGAGGGGCAGAGGCAGGACCCTCCTCCCTTGCCTCAGGGGTGGCTCTGCCCTGAAACCAGACGTGCTCCAGCCGGAACATCCGAGCAAGAGGAAAAGAGCCCTGGGCTCGCTGCTCAAGGTGTTCGCCGACAGAGGCCAAGCTGCCGACACAAGAACAGGGCGGCTCTTCTCAGGCCCCTCGTGACTGCCATAGAATCACGGGGGCAGAGGCAGGACCCTCCTCCCTTGCCTCAGGGGTGGCTCTGCCCTGCAAACCAGCGTGCTCCAGCCGGAACATCGCGAGCAAGAGGAAAAGGCCCTGGGCTCGCTGCTCAAGGTGTTCGCCGACAGAGGCCAAGCCAACGCACAAGAACAGGACGGCTCTTCTCAGGCGCCTCGTGACTGCCATAGAATCACGAGGGGCAGAGGCCAGGACCCTCCTCCCTTGCCTCAGGGGTGGCTCCGCCCGCAAACCAGCGTCTCCGGCCGGAACATCGAGCAAGAGGAAAGAGCCCTGGGCTCGCTGCTCAAGGTGTTCGCCGACATAGAGGTCAAGCAGCGACACAAGAACAGGACGGCTCTTCTCAGGCGCCTCGTGACTACCATAGAATCACGAGGGGCAGAGGCGGGACCCTCCTCCCTTGCCTCAGGGGTGGCTCCGCCCTGAGCCCAGCGTGCTCCGGC
>JAZHYW010001468.1:0-73467 GCA_037355805.1 Ixodes ricinus | reverse complement strand
GTCCCTTGCCGGGGGGGGGGGGTCTACAGGAATCCCTGACTTGTAAAAAGTTACATCGGCCAGAGCGGTCGCTGCATTAATGATGGATTACGTGAACACACGTGTTCGATTAGGGCATCTCCGTCAGGGAATATGGCGGTTCACTGCGACAGATGTGGTTGTTCTCCGGTTTTGGAAGGTACCACGGTTCTGGGAAGACACAGTCACCAACGAACTAGGGAGATAACTGAGGCCTTTTACGATACCAAGTTCAAAGACAACTGTGTCAGTGGGCCTTCGATAGATCTTTATGATTGTGAGTTGGCATTTCTGAGGGGTTTTAACTTCTGACGATCATGTGACGGTCATGTGTCGAGATGTAATTTTTGTTTGGTGTGACCACGCCGTTGGGCGTTTCTTTAAAAATAAACAGTTGACAGTCAGCGCTCAGTCTGTGTACATCTTCTCTGTCCTGTGTCCTTGTTCGCGCTGTATTACCCGTAAACATGCTTCACCAACTAGCCCAAATTTCAACAGTATTACAGCTCATTGTATATTTTTTCAGAACACCTTTGTCTGTCACGAATTCGAGGGGTGCAGCAAGGTGCAAACACAACAATGTCTCATAGATAGCTGTAGAAATATATTATCACGAGCACCTGTTTCTGTGCAATCACCACCTCCACTGTCGAAAACCACAGCCGTCAACCTTGCCACGCTCGACGCGCTGCATGCTGGATTTTCGCTGCACCGGTTGGTGTTCGGACGGGGAGCTCACATAGCCGGTGTCTGTACAAAAAATGTAGCTCGTGAAAATTAATTTTTACAGCTACATACGAGACATTATGTTTGCTGTTTTCTGTAACCCTCATCTTTATTTGTTCAGTGTAGAGGAGGAAGCAAAATTAACATTGGCCAAGGGACAAATATCAGCTAGTACCATTATGGTCAGTCGGCAGCCCTTTACGGTTCATAAATGCAGGGTGGCGAGGTGAGAAAAGTGCGTCCGTGGCCGACGTATATTGTAGCACCTGAGCTCCCCAAATTCTGTCGGTGTTTGTCCCGTTTTTTTTTTTAACTTGCCTTTCCTTGGCTATGTTTGCTGATACGGATAAGAACCCATTATCGCACCCAAAGAACGCTGGCGACCGATGACACCGCCTGACAAAGCGTGTCTGCCCAAACTTGCTTGCTTTTTGTCTTCTCACCTTTTTGGACATATTGTTTCTCATCTGTGCATTTGTTGGTGCCCTCTTACCCAAACAATAACCTCAAATGTTCACAGGAAGGCCGCTGTCTGCAGAAAGAAAAGCGGCCGCTGTAAAAGCGAAATCTGATAGCAAAGCAAAAAAAATCACTCGTTGCGAAAACGAACCTGTTATGCGTCGGATTTGTGGTGTGGCTTCTATTTTTGTTTATCCCCGAACATGTCAGCTCATTTCTAACAATAAATGTAGCAAGATACACAAGTCTAGCAGCGTATCATAATATACATCGCAAAAGTATTTCACCACTGAAATACAAATAGATTTCGCAAATGCATCTTGGTACAGAAATAGATACTCAAAAGTGTCCCTAAGATTATATCGCAATACTTTCATGTCGAGATGTTGCCCCGATTGTAATTCCTCGTTCGTTTTACATTGCTGCAGATGCCGGTCACTTGTTCACACATATGCACTCTATGCCTGTGTGGAGGCTGATGCTCATGGCCTTAACTGCAGCAAATAATAGCAGTTGACAAGAGCAAACATGTTTTGGCCTTCTACATTAAAATACGTTGTGCTTTTTTTCTTTTACCTAACGCAGGACGAGAACACCCCACCGGCACCATGTGTCCTCTACAACAAGCAAGAGCTGGACGATGCAGACTTTCTTCACCTTGTTGTGGATCGTGAGCGCTTGTTCTCCGTTTTTAATGCTGAGAGGGGCTGTGCATGTTGTTGGCAGCATATTGGCTGTTCAGCATCCAGTACGAATGCAAGGCCTTCAGCATGCTGGTTGCTCTGCAGAGGCTTTTTTTTTGGCTTGAGTGACACAACTCGAAGGACAGTCGTAATTAAATTTTTGAACAAAGTTTGCAGACAGGTATGTGGTTCAAGAGATGTTTTGGTGAGCCGTTTTAAAAGTGTATAATGCACTTTTCTCGCCAGTATTATCAGGTTAATTTTATTTTTCTTACAGAACGAATGATAGAAGGGTTTATGGAGGTATGTTTCTTTTTCTATATTTAAACGTTGGGCACTTTCTGTGATACCTTATGCTGACCTCCTGTAGGTGAGGTGCTTAAAATTTAGCTGTACAAGTTTCTTATCCATAGTCGTCTTCCAGAACTTTATAATTTTCGTTGTACATGAGCAATAGGATAGCGTCTTCTACTGAAACATTTGTTTTTTTGACGTAGAGTGCGAGTTCATTCTGTGATATTTTTCATTAAATGTTTGCAGATAGCATTCTTTATGTCATGGAATGGCATGCGTTGTATTTTTCATTTGTCTCTTACGGTTCAATAAATGTTCAATTTAACACATTCTAATTGATATAATGAGCTTCACTTACTGAAATACTGCTGTGGTTCAGTCAAGGCTAGACCACCCCCTCTACCATGCTTCCAATTAGTAAACAGATGCGCATAAGGGGACAAGTGATAAGCGAAGCGTGTTTCCTGCAATCCTCTGAGACAAACAAAACATGTCACGTGTTATCCAACCAGGAAAGCTCCACATGCTTCGTTTGTGGCAGCCCGCGATGCTTACAATGGTTCAGCCGTGCAGTACGATGTTTGGGGCCACTGCTTGCTCACTTAGAGTTCGAGAAAGGGGGCCGCCGTAGCACTACCCAGTTGCCCTCGGGGTTATGATCTGGCTTGCAAGGAGCTCTTTTGTAAAACTTCTTCATGAAGTGAGTTGTGTTCAGTGTGACTCAATATTTCTTTATCACGTGCCTCGTATGTGGTGAAGTTGCAATCCCCCTAAGTGAAAAAAGTGTAAATGTGTTCAGTAAACATAAGCTGTAAATCATTTAACAATAATATAAGAATATGCAATACCTTTTATGATTTTTGTACAATTTACAAGTTCTGATATGTGTATTGGACACATTCCTATAAAATTTTCACTGGGGCTTGTACTTCATTTCACCTTTCGTCCGAGCGCGGCGGAATCTACCAGCCATCCCAGCCAATCCAGCGTCGAGAGAGCATCATGTGACCTTGAACAACCAAAACGTCGCATGATACTCTCCCGGCGTTGGATTGGCTGTGGTGGCCCAGCATCCACTGGGCCACCACAGTGGGCGCCCATTCCATGCCAAGCACCCTTTGCCAAGGGTGCTGGGCAAGCACCCACTATGGAGGGTGCTTGCCTGAACACCCTAAGGGTGTTAGCCTGGGACAAACGGTTACACCTTAAGGGTGTGAAAACTTTACTGTGATAGTCCTCGAGGTTCCCGTGCTTCGAATGGCACGAGTGATAAGGTGGGAGGGAGGGAGGCATGCACGGTTCTGGTCGCGCTCGTAGACTACTACAGCCCCAAAAATCACGGAAGCATCCATCGCTTAATGCCCGATTTCTGTAGCTGCTGCTGATGTTCTTGTTG
This sequence comes from Ixodes ricinus, assembly GCA_037355805.1. NCBI lineage: Eukaryota > Metazoa > Arthropoda > Arachnida > Ixodida > Ixodidae > Ixodes > Ixodes ricinus. Next base: position 69,891 of record JAZHYW010001468.1, on the reverse strand, counting down.
TTCTCGTGCGTGTGAAGAAGCAATATAGTCCACGAGCTCTTGGCTTCGCGCCGCGAGCGAGTGAGGACGGTACACAGCGAAGACGCGGAGGTAGCCGCGGGAGGAAGGCGGGCTTAACGAGACGTCGTTAGCGTGACCCGCGTTAATGAGTGCTGTGGCTTGCAGGCATACGCTGCTGCGGACTCGCTAGAGTAATTACTTCCCCGCTCGGGGTTTCGTTTCTCGTTGCGAGTCGATCGTGCTTCGCGCGGCTGATTAGGGACTCCACGCTCCTCCCTTCGATTCATTCGGATGCGTGCGTTTTCTGTGAGGGGCGTTCGGTCGCGGAGCAAGCATCATTCGCCACCGCGTAAAGATAGTGGCCCGCGGCGGCACCGTCGGCACTTGGAGCAAACATGTACAGTCTTTGTCAAAAGTTTAAGGCCTACCGCGTGCGTGGTCGGAGCGGGCTCGTTTCCGTGCAGCGGCGCTCGTGTCGTCGGCGCTCGCTGCTGCGAGATTTCGGAGAGCGAGGCGACTTTGATATCAAGGCGAGCGCGACGCGAGAGCGAAGTTACCCCGCCCTCTTAAAAATCTCTCAGCCAGGTAGCGCTGCCGATAAGAGCGCCCCTGCACGGGAGCGAGCCCACTCCGGCCACGCGCGAGGTGGGCTCTAAACTTTGAAAAAGATTATACGTCGTGTCATTCGTGCAAAGCGGAACTCCGTGCACTTAAAGGGATGCTAAACCGAAATTCAGATTTCACAAAAGAAGCTTGGAGAAGTGTTCCACAGGGCGTAATGAACCACGAAACATCACTCATATAACCATATCTCGAGCGGATGGCCATATTTCTGGAAAATAAAGGACCGAATGAGGGAGAATGTTGACGTCATCTTATCGCAGAAGGGTTGAGAAGGAGGAGAAATCGCCACGCTTTCTTTCCTCTCCGCGCCCTCGCGGAGTAAAAGCGAAAAGAGGAGGAAATGAGAATCGCGAGGTGACGCGTCTTTCCGGGCTTGTGCGAGAGCGCTCTTTTTTCACAAAAATACGACGATCCGTTGGAGATCCGTTTTATGAGTGACGTCTTGGGATTTGTAGCGTCCCGCCTATCGATTCTGCGTTGTTTTCGGAAATTAAATTTTCGATTCAGCATCCCTTTAAAGACTGGCGACCAGTTCGCGCTTTCTACTTTTCCTCCCTTCCTCCTCTCCCCCTTCTACACTGTCCACCGTTGCCTGTTTCCTCCTCTTCCATGGTGAGGAGGATCTTCTGCCTTGCAGAATCAAGAGTCTGGTCGTCAGCGCCCATCGCGACACCACACCCAGCGAGGAATCAGATTCGTGATCGGCAGCTTCATACACGTGCCACACATCTAAGGTATCATTACATCCATCACTACATTACATCCATCGTCCCATTACACCTATTATTTCATTACATCAATCGCGTCACAAGATTCATCCAACAACCACGTCCAAAAGAATGGTATTCGGGCTTCTTCGACTCTTTCATTCGGTATATTTGCATAACTTTCAAAGTAAGACTGTTCGGGTCACAAAGATAAAATAGAAATCACGCACATTTGTTCCATTCGTTCCCCATTCAGCTATGCTGTATCGTTTCCCGCTTGTTTCGATCGCAAGGTAAGTTTTTAAGCTATAAAATGCAAACCTCGAAAAATTTAAAGGGTAACTGCAAAAAAAAAAAGTGTTTTTTAAACAGCCTATATGGGATAAGCATATCACAAAACAAATCTTCCGCGAAAAAACAAATTTTTTTTCTAGCAATATTTTTGCCACAGGACGTAATTTAGTCGGAGTCACAACTTCTCCACATTTTAGGCTCCCGCTCTTTCGACGCGCGCGGAGTGGCTGTTATACGTCACTCCGTGACGTACAGCAGCCACTACGTGACGTATAATACCAACTTTGTGGCGCGCGATTTAAAACGGACGAAATAGCTGAAAACTAAAATCAGTCGCGCGCAATAAATATTGCTGTAAAAAATTTTGTTTTTGGCGGAAAGATTGTTTTGTGACATGCTTGTTCCAATTAGGCTGTTTGAAAACACACTTTTTTTTCTTTGCAGTTACCCTTTAAGGTGTCACCAATAATTTTATGGAACCATCCTTAATTTCCTGTTAATAACAAAATTTAGAATGATTTTCAAAAGCGGTCGGGTTGATGGGTCATGCACGACATGGCGTGTCGCGACTGCATTAGAGGTTTCTGAGATCGCCTATATATGGCGATAACTCACACTGCTGGCTCTAAGCATCCTAGAAATCCCTAAATCATGATGATATACGCGGCCGATTTCTCTATTAAAAAATTCAATAAAAAATAGCAACACACCGAGGTCATCTCCGGCGATTGGAAGAGCATGCGAATAGCAAGCGAAGGATCCTCGCGCCCCTGTCCGGTGGAATCGCGGAGTAATATCTCGAATGCGCGCGGCTCCTTTCCCATACAGCCCGGACTGCGATTCAACCAAGCGAGCGCGCGCTCGAAAGCTAAAAGCCAAACACATCGCTCCCGCAAAAAAAAAAAAAAAAAAAAAAAAGCAGCAGGGGGCGTTTTGTTTTGTTTTGTTTTTGTGACAGTTATTACAGTATTATGTTCCCACTCCACGAAAAAATTATTTTTCGACTACTCTTATTTGCTTTTATCGACTACAAAAGCATATACATTCTGTAATAACAGCGTTTGCAATCTCAACGAAATGTCCCGTTTTCAATGAACACATGTCGCCCTGAACGCCGGAACAATGCTCACTCCCATCGCCGGAGATGAGCTAGGTGCGTTCGATCTTTGATTGCTTTTGCAATAGGAAAATCAACCGCGCATCGTAATGATTTATGGATTTCTAGGATGCTTAGAGCCCGCAGAGTGAGTTATCGCCATACTTAGGCGATCTCAAAAACCTCTTCAGGGTACCTTTAAGATTTCGGAACATCCGTCTGGTTATGTTGCGTCATCAGCCGGGCCAACGTTAGCACTTAGCTCCATCTGTTACCCAACGTAAGCAAATATGGCTCATTAAAATCCTAAATCTCGAGATTAGCTATCGGAGGATAATAATTACACCCATGGGTATTCCAAAGTTTTTTGCTCCACGATTATTACAACATCCCGAGAAGACGGAGCCCCACCCGCCTCCAGCAACCAGTAATAGCGACAGAAAAATAAAGACACACGACAGCTTCCAAAAACAAGGCGGTTAAAAGTTTGCAAGAGTCGCCGCGCCGCCAAGTGGCGGGAATTCCCCGCCCATACAGGGTGCTTCAACGGTGTACTTATATCGCGTATTTAGCACAAAACTTCTGGCGTTGAAGAGCGTCCTGACCAATCAACAGAGTGCAATATGCGTGCCACTATAAAAAAGAAGTTCCAAAAGTGGGCGCCCTCCAGTAGCTGTTGATCCAATTACGCGCTTCGCGCAGGACGCTATCTCGAAAGAATGGCGGCCGCCAGGGTTACTTCGTGGATTTCTTTTGAAAAAGGCTCCCACGATTCATCTTGCCAGCGTGTCTTTCGTATGATGTTTCACGCATGTTCACAAATAAACCACAGCGCTGAGTCAGCGTTACTAATTTGTGCTGTAAATAGCGCTGACCTGAATGATAGAGAGGCGATCTTGGCAGCCAACAACAACGCTGCTGCAACTAAAACCCTGCGTTTACATTTAACAGGACGACATCGTATCACCGGCCCATCATCTTCCCGAGATCTGCCCGTCATCGTTGGCTCCGCCACGTGCAGTACAACCACCCCTGCTTCCGGCGAGGACAACATCCGGCGCCAGCGGCCTTCAAAAGCAAGACGGCAGCGGCTGTGAAGGCATAGAGAGGCGATCTTGGCAGCCAACAACAACGCTGCTGCAACTAAAACCCTGCGTTTACATTTAACAGGTACGTGCAAGGCGTTTTATTTCCAACAAAACACTTGTAGCAGCTGCTTGGATCGCCTCTCTAGCTGTTAGTGTGCGGTGTCATACAGTATGCCTACTAACCAGGAACTAGCGAAAGAAATTGGTGAACTCAAGGCTGAACTGAAAAATCAACAGGCTGAATTTGCAAAAAAATTAAGAAAAGAACTTGAGCTGGCCAACAGCGAACAGTTCCGCACTTTGAGGAAAGAGCTGCTCGAGGCCCAAAATAGTCTGACCTTCATGAACAAGGATGTCGAGGAACTGAAATTAAACTGTGAAACCCTGAAGAAAAATAACACACAATTGATACAGACCAATCAGCAGCTGGAGACGAACAACACCTCACTAAAAAAACAAGTTGCTCAACTAGAACAGTACTCCCGTTTAAACAACCTTGAAATCCGGGGTGTGCCCAACAACCCGAACGAAGATCTCGGAGTGCTTCTGACTAACATTGGAGAAAGTATTAACTGCCCCATCGCTCAGACTGACATAGACATCGTCCATCGAGTTCCCACTCCAAGCCAACCAAACGCACAAAACATAATCGCTAAATTCATCTCAAGGAATGTCAAGAATGACTTTCAAAAGAAAGCACGCCGTGCGCGCCTAACCACAAAGGACTTGAACTTGCAAGAGCAACCCAATCATATCTTTTTTAACGATCATCTTTCTCCGATAAACAAGAAGCTGTTTTCGGAGGCCCTACGCCTTAAAAAGGAAAAACAATGGTTGTACTTGTGGACCGACCAATGCGTGATCAAGGCCAGGAAAACCAATGGGAGCACTGTATATAAGATTGTTTCTCAGGATGACCTGAGCGTTTTCGTATAACTTCAAAGTGTTTAGTGCTACTTTCTGTTTTTCCTGTTTCTGCCATGAATGCATCCTTGATTGAACCAAGCCTTTTTTATACACAGACATCTGCATCATCAGAGTTGTCGGTCATTCATCTGAACATCAGAAGCTTACGCAGTCATTTTGACGACTTGCTGTGCTTATTATCAACACTCAAACATGATTTTCATTTCATTGCACTCTCTGAGACTTGGCTTAGCAATAATACGAGTAATAACTTTAATATACCCGGCTATAATGCACTATACAGTCATCGTCACACGCAAAGTGCAACATTCTCGTCTTCATTGCACGGCGGAGTTGCACTTTACATTAAAAACACACTTCCATTCAAGCTACGAGATGATATTAAGATTACAACTAGTCTATGTGAATCATTATTTATCGAAATTCTACCAGACCCTACATCGACTAGCCTAATTCCTCACAAAAGAAAGAACACAATTATTGGTGTCATCTACCGTTCACCGAATAACGAAGTCGAAGATTTTTTATTCACCTTGAACAACACTTTTAATAACATTTCAACCACGAGTTCCGACGTTCTTATCATGGGTGACATAAACATCGACACTTCAGCTGATACATCGCTAACTTACAGATACCTAGATTCACTTGCCGGTCATGGAATGGAACAATGTTTGACAGCAACTACCCGATTTGGTGACACAAGACACAGCATTTTAGACCACATAATCACTTCTTATCATTCACCTGATTTCACAATTGGCACCATCGCTTCTGACATAACAGATCACACACCCATTTTCGCTGTTTCCAAGGCACATAATAAATCTAAACAATTAACAGAAACAATTCAGTTTTACGATTACCCGTTAATACTAAATATACTAGAGACGAAGACATGGGAGACAGTCTACCAAGAACCTGCAGCTAACATAAAGCTAGAAAATTTTTTAACAACCTTCAAAGCTTCCATCCAGCAAGGTACCAAAACTAAAATTCTATCTCGCCGATCCGTCAAGAAAAATCCGTGGCTAACAAGTGGGCTACAACGGTCCATCAATCATAAAAATAACATGTTCAGAAAACTAAAACACAATCCCTTTAACCAAAGCCTCCAAAATAAGTACAAGTTGTATAATGTTATTTAAAAAAACAATTAACACAGCTAAACAACAGTACTTCTATAACAAGCTCGCCAAGACTTCTAATAATCCTAGAGAGTCCTGGAAAATAATTAACTCTGCACTGAATAACAAAGCTGCTGAACCGACCGTGTCAGCCTTAAGCACTAATCAAGGCATAATTACAAACAAACAGGAAATTGCTAATTCATTAAATGACTACTTCACAACGATCGACACAAATATACAGTACCTTCCATTCCCTAATTCAGCCAATGACGCTCCAAGCATAGTTCGAAATGATAAAACTTTCTTTCTTCATCCAGTTGACCCAAACGAAGTTTGTGAAATCATTAATACACTAAAAAATACATCGTCATCGGGATATGATGGAATAAACACTATAATGTTAAAACATTGCAGCCCCATCATTGCGTACCCTTTGAGCGACATCATAAACACAATTTTTACGACTAACACTTACCCTGATGCACTCAAAATTGCTAAAGTTATCCCCATATTTAAAAAGGGGGACAGGCTAAAACCGGAGAACTACCGACCAATTGCGATTCTTCCTGTTCTTACTAAAGTAATCGAAAAACTACTATTAAAACGACTGAACAAGTTCTTTTCTGAAAACAATTTAATAACTCCCTCACAATATGGATATATCAAAGGAAGATCTACTGAACTTGCTTTACTTAATATGGTTGAAAGGACAAAGCAAAATATAGAAATGAAATTATTAACTATGGGCATTTTTGTTGACTTATCAAAAGCTTTTGATTTGCTTAATCATAACCTTTTAATACAGAAACTAAGTGCATACGGAGTTCGCGGTGGGCCCCTCAATCTAATCAAAAGTTACCTTGCTAACAGGAATCAATTTGTCAACTTATCAGGCACAGTGTCAACCACAAAATCTATTTCCATTGGGGTTCCTCAAGGCTCAATTCTAGGTCCCTTTCTTTTTGTTGTATTTATAAATGATTTGGCAGGTTATTTGAAACAAGATTGCGTTCTTTACGCCGATGACACTAATATTTTCTTATCTAACTCTAACGTCACAGAACTTTATGAAGAAGCTAACACTACTTTAGAAAAGCTAGAAAATTGGCTTACTTATAACAAGTTAGTACCGAATGTAACAAAAACACATTATATTATATTTTGTGCAAAAAATAAGCAAATACTAGACACTCCCTTATTAAGATTTGCAAATATTAATTTAACACGAGTGTATGAAACCAAGTTTTTAGGACTAACCCTAGACTACCAATTAACATGGCATCAACACGTAAAAAATACTACTAACGCGATATATAGAAATATCCCCATTTTATATAAATTACGTCATATATTTCCCATAAAAACCCTGCTAGTAATTTATCATTCCTTCATTCATAGTCATATATTGTACGGATTATCTGTTTATGGACTGACATACAAAAACACACTAAAACCGTTAGAAACAGCTCAAAATACAGCCCTGCGAGCAATGCTTTTTACTAACAGACGCGAAAACACTAATTTTGCATACCCTTTACTAAATATTTTACCAGTTCATCAGTGCATCGAATATCGGATAGCCTTGTTAACATTTAATTTTCTAAACAACCACACAACCTGTTCATCGATCAAATTGACTCATCAAGACGCCGCGTATCCTTTCCGCTCTCATTTTCAAACGTCACTGACGGTACCACCCATAAGAACTAACTATGGCGCATTCACATTCACTTACATTGCAACCAAAATATGGAACTCGCTCCCACAAATACTAACAGCAATGTCATCTTTTCATATGTTCAAAAAATCATTGCGTATACATATACAATCTACACGATTCATAACATGATTTCACTGTTTCTTATGACTGTGCATCACATTGTTATCTTATTTTCCTTTTCATACTTTTTGTTTCGATTTATGATCACATTTGTATCATATCTCATTGTTACTGTATAGCTAATCTCTTTTATCTATTCAGTTCGTTCATGTTTGTTTACCGAGAGTTTTCTTTTTGCTTTGTATAACGTTGTTCTATTTTATACTCACAATGTTGTTATTTCGTTCATAAAGTGCCAACATAGGTCGCTAACACATTGTTTATTACCATGGGGTCCCTTCAACAGTTTTCTTTGAAAACTTTGGGACCCCTGCCTGTATAACATCCTTTGTATTAACAATTGTTCTATAAATAAAATGCATTTTTGACTTGACTTGACTTGACTTGATTATGTACTCTGTGATTTCGTGCTATCTTAGTGACACAGCGCAGACATGGCGCTGCACCAGTACAAAGTTACGCTCAAGTCGGCGCTGCATTTACCCTGTTCCTAGAGTTGATACAGCGCAGGAACGTATGCGTGAACCGACCTTTATCTTGTTCTCCTTGCACCAAGATAAATAGCTACACGCCCAAAATTTCTGGTCAAATCGCCTCGCTCGATGTGTTGCTTCGTACGTGCGCCAACTCGGTGGATGTATAGTGACTCTTTTTCGAGGCAGTAACTCGATTTAACTCGATGTAATGACGCGTGCAATACCTCGCGCCATGGCGCGCACATTAAAGACGTCGCTAGTAATGTGCGTGTAGATGGGGTGTAATAATGCGATGTACGCAACGAAACAAAGAACATTTCTCAATTTACAACAAAAAGAGAAAAAAAACGACCACACAAAGTGTGCTGCGATTGGCGGCGGTAGCTGCTGCTCTGTGGAAAGGCACTTTGAAGGAGATTTGCCTTCAGCCAGTGTGCTGTACAATGTCTGCGATGGGTCCTTGCGTTCAGTGTAACTGACGTATGAGACGTGTGTGAGGAGATGTGTGCTTTGGTGGAACAATTGTGCGAGATGTTGCATGTGCTGGAAAACACAACAAAAAATGACCGCATCTCCACGTGGTGAATGATGTTGATTGGGGCGAAGCTCTGGTAGTGCTGATGATACTGATTTTATTGTTCATAGGTAGTGCTGATGGTGCTGATTTTTTTTATTGCTCATAGGTAGTGCTGAGTTCCGGGTTGCGTTTCGACTTCATTATTACTGCTTTATAGTCGGTGAAATGCAGAGCCAGTGGTTCTTCTAGCGGATCGGCTTGGATCCGCTAGAAGCCACGGAACGCATCTCCACCGCTTAAGTCAACGGTCCATGTCAGAAAGAGAATGTGTGGTATGGAACGTGGTTATATACGCATTTGAGTATTTGACCGCAGCGCCCTCTTATCAATAAACGTTGAGCCAATGCATGCAAAGTTTAACGCGATTATATACGCATTTGACCACAGCGCCCTCTCCTGTATAGACGTTGAGCGGCTACATGCAACGTTTCATCCATGACAGAAACCCCAGCTCTTGAGTTACTACCACATCTCAGAACCCCCTACTCTTCCCGCAGTCATGGCCGAGTGGTTAAGGCGATGGACTTGAAATCCATTGGGGTCTCCCCGCACAGGTTCGAATCCTGTCTACTGCGCAAACATGTTTTTCTTTTTATGTGACCACGGACGCCGGCCGGCCGGGCGGACGGACGGACGGACAGAGGCTAGACCCTAAGAAACGTCGCCCCTAAAAAACTTTTTTTTTTCTTTAATTTTTTTTTTTTTTTTTTAGTGGGGGCGATTGCGTTTGCTGGTGAAAGGAGCAAAAGTATGTACGCGAGTTGTTCTCCAGATGCGCGTGACGCACACGGGGGCGAAACCTGGGCGGCGGCATGTGCGGAGGCCAGGGAGCGCGTCCGTACAGCGCGACCACGCGGTATTTCGCAAAGGCGGTTGCCGGAGGGAGGAGGGAGGGGCGGGCGACGCCGGAGGGTACGTAAATGCAGCACGAACGATGGAAAGGCGAAGCTCCCCGTGATAACGCGTGTTTTTCGGAACAGCGGCAGCCTAGAGGAGGGAGAGGAAGGGGGGGGTGCGAAAGAGCCTTGCCGCAGTTGGCGTGTATGCGTGAAAAACGACGGAGAGAGGGAGAGCAGTGCCTCCGCTGTAGAGTGAGGGCACTGGTGAACCCGATACACGATCACACTTGTTCCTGTTCTGGTCCCTCATTGTTCCTGTTCTGGTCCCTCCTTGGTCCCTGTTCTGGTCCCTAATACCCTGGTGGCTGTGTAGTTGCTCCAGCTGCCGCTCGAGCAACTACACAGCCGCCGGAATTACCGTCTCAACACCAGCCCGCACATCCGACGAGCCGAGACCCAGCGCGCCAACATATTCGATAAGACAACACAGCTATTAATGCCTGGGATGGGCTCCGCGACTCCAGCTCTGCTCGTGCCGTCAGACTCGCAACCACGAAAGAATCCGCTCCCGAGTACCCACATGTAGAGCCGTTTATACTGAAGGGAATTGGGCCAACGGCGCGTAGCCGGTTACCCGATAGAACCAGCGGATTTCACGAAAACACAAAATGGCCTTACTTTTTTTGCCTTGTTTGTTCCTGAGAACTCGCAGAGTTCCTGTGAGTCAGAGCCACAAAATGGCTGACGGAGGTAGTCATCCCCCAATTGTCAGACTACGCTGCTGTGGTTGCCAGGCTGTCAAAATTTCCCAAGGCCAAACTCTCTCAGCATAAACGGCTTTGCCCACATGCTGGACAAAGCGTCCCCCACATGGTGTGGTCTCCTAGCCAACACACCTTTCCATATAAGTGTCAAAGGGCCACTTCACTGCGTGTGTTCGCGCGTTCCGCACAAGAATATTCAGGCTCGCTGTAGCAGCAAGCACACGCTGGTTGGACTGTAATCCAGCACGTGCCGGACGACGGTTCTTTCTGTATTCCAGGCTTCCTTAAAAAAAGTGTATAACCCCGGTTCTATCTTAAAATTTTTACTGCAAGGTAGAGTTATCAGAACAAGATTCGCGAAAGTGACCTCCCCCCCCCCCCCACACACACACACGAGCAATACCCGACGTGCATGTGCGTATGCACACGCCACAATAAAACTTTTTTTGTTTAATTACGTTGTTTAGTTGCGGCGAAGCAAGATGCACAAGATTGCAATGTCCACTCCGCGGGTGTTGCTTCTCCGCAGTGCACCAATGCATAGCACCAAGACGACTCACCCTTCTACGAGACGGCAAGGAGGTCAAGCCGAATGATTAGGTGAGGCTGGGGTCGTTAGATATGTTACCGAGTGCCTAAGCTCCCTTTTTAAGGCTGCGCAACACCGTCTTCGGTCCATTTGCCAGGCTTTTTGGAAACTACACTCTGAGTAAGCCAATCCAAGTTTGCAGTGACAGACTGTTTTATAAAAACGATTTCTCGTGCACCGACACTTCCTGACGTCTGCAGTGGATCACTACATCCAATGTGCCGATCATTCTTTATTGATTTCTAACCAAACTTTCAAACAAGCTTTCTCCGCTTGATTTCAAACAAAGCGATGCGCTTTCAAACGATAAAAAGTCAGGCAGATAAGCACAGAGGCTCACAGTGTCTCCGCTAGAGCAATAAAAGATGATAGCAATTTAGGAGATCGGTGCAGAAAAGAAAGGTTGAGCAGGTGATTCACTGTAAAGACCCAAGGATGCTGACATTAAGGAGAGACGCTTTAGTGCTTCGACGCGTCACCGCAACCTCTGGCCTGATTCAGGGTATGATCGAGATTCCGGGACCTAAAATAACAATTGCACTGCATACCCCTCCCCCCCCCTCCCCCCCCCCCCCCCCAAGAAAAAAAAATGTTGCCAAAGAGAAATTAATATTTTATACTCTGGAAAAATGCCTCTAGGTAAAGTGTTTGAGGGACGAAGCCCAGCTGTCACAGACGCAAAGAGAATTAACTCCAAAGCGACCAGCGGAGCAGAGAGAAGTTCAGACTTTCCTGTCAATGCCCTTACTTGACGTCACATTAAAACCCGCCACTACGGTCGGCTCAAAAATCCACTACGATTCATCACACAGAGACAACGCCGTGTCGACTAGAAACAAAAATGCGGGATAGTATAACGACCGCCCTTTTGTTTCTTTGTGACTTCTGTTTCTACAGAAATATATTTCTCAACTTCACTTCAACGGGACTTCGCAACACCGAAATGGTTCGAAAGAGCGTGTTTCGCGAGGGTGACCCCCAATAGCAAAGACACGCAAAGCGCAACGTGTCATCGTTTCATTTTTACTGGTTGGACAAGAAACACGAGGACGTTGATCATTTTACGGGCGGCAAGAACGGGATATTCACATACTTTATTTCCGCCTAGCGCTGCCAACGCTACGAGCCAATGGGGCTGATCGAGCTTCTGAGAAAGCGTTACGTATCACGGCATTTTTCGTATTTCTACGCGTGTGTTACCGCCCCTTTAACCTGAAGGGCATTACGGCGTCGATGATGTGCCTTGCGGTATCGCCGGAATGGTTGGTGGAGCCTCGTTCACAAGCCGTAAAACGACTTGCGGTGCTACCGAAGTTGACAGTGTCGTTCTCAGCGACGGGGTGCTCTTCTTGTTCCAAGCACTTTTACGTTTATTGTGAACTTTTTGCGTGCTTCCTTTCAGACGGGCGTCCCTCGCCATCAAAACGAGCTAAACCAAATAGAGCACTGACGCGAAGCAGGTAAATATACACAAAAATGTAAAGCTGAAAAGAAAAGCAAGTCAGGGACGAAGGATGAGAAGAAAACCTGAGGCACGAAAAACACTAGAAAGCACAAAGAAAGCACACTGCAAACGAGAGGAATATAAAAATGGGAAGCGGAGAAGTGCGAAGAGACGGCGTAGCGAACGAAAGCACACGACGTGGAGAAGGCGCACGCCAAGGCCAATCTGAGAGCGTCGCTTCGGAGGAGCGCGCGCTTTTAACAATCAGCACCTCTCGAGCTCTGCGTGCTTTGGTGGAACAATTGTTCCAGATGTTGGATGTGTAGGAGGACACAAAAAAACGTACTTTTTATGATTTTGTTGAACCGTTTTTTTTTTCGAAAGCATCGATGACGTCACAGCCTTGATGCCGACGCCACTTCGAAACGCGCCTAAAACTAACGTTGGCTGAAAACGAAGAACCCGTCTTGCAAACAATATCAAGATGGCGCCGGTCAGGCTCTTCAACGCTTACAAATTGCAGTCTTGGGTAGTATCGCGATAACTCGTAACTTTTTGGTAACTTTTAAGTGTAACTCGATACATTTTTTTAAGTAACTGTAACGATAACTTGACTACTTTTTGAAAAAGTAACTAAAAAGTATATGCACGATACAGATACTTTTCGGGAAAAATATTACCCTATCTTGTGAACACTAGTTCAAGTCACTGAGAGTTGCAGTACAGTGACTTGAACACTAGTTCGAGCCACTGCACTGCAAGCCAGTTAAAGTCACTGCAAAGTGCCAAGGGGAGCTTAAAAAAATAAAAGATGGAGTTTTTTTTATTTTTTAAATATTGACGTTTAATTTTGTTACGTGCTGCATTTCCACGTTACTAACAAGACAATTAAGGGTGGACGTATTACCTTTACATGCACATTCGTAAAGATAATTTAAAGACGCCCATTTTTATATGTTTTGTGAAGTATTATAAAAGATAGTTTATTAGCAAAAAAAATGTGAATATGTTTTTAAAACGCGTTTTTTATGCCATGTTTGATTTTATTTTTCATATAAATATTTGATTGATATTTTTACATTTTGTGTGTTGTATATCTTTCGTGAAATGTATTAAACAAGTTATGGTGACGTGAAAGCTTGAACGAGAAAATGACCATGCGAACATGAACACAGAGCAGGTTGGCACAGATGACTCGAAACACGAAAGGATAAAACACATAAGCACGGACACACACAGACAGGACAGCTCGTTCAGACAGACAGAACCGTCCTGTCTGTGTGTGTCCGTCACTATGTGTTTTATTCTTTCGTGTTTCAAGTCAAGAGAAAATGGCGACTGTGCAAAGTAGCATCGTGAAATCTTCCCAATTTCCATGCCTCGAGCTTCTCTATTTTATATCTCAGCGAAACTAAATTGTTACGACGCTCATATATAGCTGAATGTTCCTCCCAAGAACATGGCTTTCATATATATATTTAACAAAAATATCCAAATTATGACCAGGACCACCATTCCATGAACTGGCGTGGAATCACCCAGTGGCGAGAAATACACTGCTCGCTGCAAACACTGCAAAAAAGTATACGCAGCCGGGATCGAGATCCTCTTCCTCCAATCTTCGCAAGCACATCGGGGTAAGTTTAGACTTTAATTTCTGGACACTACAGCTACGCATGGAGGCGGAACGATGTAAGGCTGAAACTTCGACAGCGCTCTCCAGCCTCAACGACTCTCCCGCCATTAGGACAGCTTTTTTCTACGCCTGAATACTGTTTAGCGCACCCGTTGAGCGCCTTTTTCGCAAGGGATGTGTTCAGCATCAAAATGGGAAAGTTAATGGTCTTTGAAAAGCAGTTGCTGCTGGGTTTTAACATGAACTAATTTTTTATTTAGTCCATCTTGTATCGAAGGAGCAAACGCTTGATTCAATAAAGTCGTGCGACCGTAATAATATATATCTAAGAAAATTAAATTAGAGTTTTCCGAGAGTTCTAAATAAATATAAGTCGTAGTCAATGTGTGTTGTCATGAACGTCTACAAAGTTAAATTTAAAAAAAAAATAGTATCTTGAAAGTAACTAAGATACTATAACGAACTAATTCGTGTTACTTTTATTTTTAAGTAACTGTAACTGTAACTTGAATACATTTTTCACGAACTATCTGTAACTGTAACTATTTACTTTTTTAAAAGTAACTTATCCAAGACTGACACATTTTGTTTTCTATTTAACACAGAATAAGGTATTCATATTATGGGAGTGTGCTGTGGACCATAAACACTTCAAATATTGAGTTCCGAAAAATGACATTTTTAGCGTTTTACTATTTGAAGACTCGCGTCACCCCTTAAAGGGGTACGGAGACGAAATGACGTGAGTGCAAACTCTCTGCCCCTCGCTTCAAAGTCGGCTAGCCAGAAGCGCAATGCGCATCGCGCTCGTGACGTCAAGAGTTCGCGCAAGGTCAAGGGCACTGTAGTTGCGAGCCTTGCTGCTTGGTGGTGTCAACGCGTGGCAATCTCGCCTAGTAGTAATACGCGAGGGCGAGAGCTCGAGCTCGCTGCTTTGAAGCGTTCTTCCGCAGAGCGAGCGCTCGCACTAGAAATGCATGTCCCAAAGCCAGGAGCGCGGGCTGGTTCGCGCTTGTAGCTTTGGCTGCAGTCTCAGCTTGTGGCTGAACGGAGTATAAACTCGTTAGCGTTCTACGGTAAGGTCAAATTCAGGACTAAGTAACTCCACGAGCGAGCCATACTGCCGCGAACTGGCGCTGCTTCTTAGGAGCTCATGACGTCGCAGCATTCCAACATAGCTTCACAAATTGTCATCAGACGCAATTTTGAAAACTGTTATTTTGTTTCAGAATTAGTTGTCTTGACTTCTCTTCCTGCAGCACAGAAATGCTAGTCTAGGCTAGTGTTTCTGAGCTGCCGGCACAGCTAAAGACCACGCACATCTAAACAAAGAAATAAGCGCAAAACATTTCGTTTCCGGACCCCTTTAAAGGGATGGTGAACCGAAATTTGGATTTCAGAAAAACAATGCAGGAGATGTAGGCGGGACGCTACAATCCCTACAACACTACTCGTAAGGCGATATCTCGAATGGACGGCCGTATCTTGAGAAAAAGAGGCCGAGGTTGAACAAGGCCGACGAGGCGCGTGTCGTCAAGATACCTAGTTTCCTCCCCTCTTCGCTTTGCCCCCTCAAGGCGGCGAGGCGGAGAAGACACGAGGTCGTTCACTCTCCTTCTCGGAGAAACATGACGTCAACAAACCTGTCAGATGGGCCTCCTTTTCTTGAAAAATACGGTCATCCGTTTGAGATATCGCTGTATGAGTGATGTTTTGGTGTTTGTAGCATCCCGTTGCACGCTTTTGCCGCGTGTTTTGTGGAATCCAGATTTCGGTTCAGCATCCCTTTAAGGCCGGTTCACACACACAGCGGAGCGCAAAGTTAGCGCCTCATGAGTGCTGGAAGCAGCGCTCATGTGGCACTGACTTGCGCGTCACGTACTCGGTTAGGGCTTTTCCCGCTAAATTTAGCGGGAAATTCAGCGAAAATTTCCCCGCTAAATTTAGCGTGTAAGTTTCCCCGCTAAATTTAGCGGGGAAGCTGACTTCGCCCGACCTCCATCACGCCAAATCAGTTTCCCTGCTAAATTTAGCGGGAAAACTGGGACGTCCCATAATGCAACGGGCGCGGTTACGCCGACGGCGACGCCACCCAACCAGGAAACGGGCGCCTAAGAGCTGCGCTCTAAAGCTGCGCACATACGTGTGTATGAAGCAAACATGCGTCGGGCATTTTTCAGCCGTGTCCGCAGATAATTCTGTCATCATGTGTGCAGCGAACATAGTGTCTTTTCTGTGATATATGAGCGATGTGAACGACGCGGCAGAATCAATCATGATCCCCAGATGCTGTAAACAAATTTGAAGCTGCGTTTAAATCTGTCCATCAAACCGTTATATGAAGGAGGGCTCTTTACAACGGCTCGGACTCTAACGCCAATAAACTCCGCCTCAATTTGTGCCGCTCTTTTTTAATGAAAAAGCATTAACTGTCCCATAGAGCGAAGCCGGCGTTATCTGATGTCTGTAACAGCGAAAAACGGCACCTAAATACCCATTGGCTGAGTGAAATGCCACCTAAATACCCAATGGGTGAGCGAAACGGCAGCTAAATTCCATTTTGGCTGAGTGAAACGGCACGTAAATTCTCATTGGCTGTGCGAAAAGGCACGTAAATTCCCACTGGCTGAGCGAAACTGCACATGAATTCCCATTGGCTGCAAAGCGGACGCGCCTCAGAAAAAAATAAAACACACAGAAAAGCACAGCAACGCAGATGCCTCGTCACGGAAGCCGGCGGGGCGCTCAAGGTCAAGGCGGCGGACGCGCTTCAGAAATAAAACACACAGAAAAGCACAGTAACGCAGATGCATCGTCACGGAAGCCGTGGAGCCGGCGTGGGTGCCGCGCCTGCGCAGTGGGAGAGCGCAATGTCACCGCCGGAGCGCCGTATGAAAAAGGAAGACGTGGCGCAATGCTTGTAAAATTGCTTTTGCGTTCCTACACGTAAGCAGTCTTAAGTGTCTTCGTTTCATTTTTTTTCTTTGTTTCGTAAGCATTTGGCAGCTGGCCAAGTCTTTTCGAAGCGTCTCAACGTTCTCCAACGTCTCGGCGTCCTCTCCTGTGCCTCTTGTCTCTGTCGTCCCGAACGTTCTTGGCAGCTGGTCAACTTCCACTGTGGCACGAAACGCTCGCGACGCGACACTTGGAAATCTTAGACTCGCTTCCGTAAGAATGCAATACACCGATCTCACTAAGTGCTTCGCGCATGTGTGAGGACGCCATAACTGTAGTTTACAGGTGACAGGCGCCGGTGCACGAGATAGCTCGTGCCGTCTCATGTTCGACTCACGCAGGGCTCCAGAGGGTTGGTCGCGCGTGCATGATCAAGCGGGCAGCGGTTGGCGTAACGAAACCAACTGGAGAGATCGGGCTATTCCGCATTAAAAGGGCGATAAAATGCAGCAACTGTTCTCAAATGCGCAGTTTTTGCCTCATTAGTCAAGCCCGCAATACTAATAAATAAATAAATATAATAAATATATATATATATATATATATATATATATATATATATATATATATGTTTATTAGTATTGCGGGCTTGACTAATGAGGCAAGGAAGGCTTTGCGGACCCGCATTTGAGAACAGTTGCTGTATTTTATCGGCCTTTCAACGCGGAATAGCCCGATCTCACCAGTTAGTTTCGTTACGCCGCCGCTGCTATATATATATATATACCTATATATATATTACGCCGCCGCTGCTGTCTATATACGCCACCGGTGCTAATATATATATATATATATATATATATATATATATATATATATATATATATATATATGGAGGAGAAGCCTTTTAAAATTTCGGGTGATGTTTTCTCGCATCCATATCAAAGAGATAAGCCTACTTCATAACCCTTCAGTTATATCCATTTATTTAATCATTATCATAATTCAACTACTATTGGCCACTCCAGCGAAATCGACGCCGCGCAGCGGCGACGCTGAGAAGCCCAAGAGAGGAGGTCGTTTCGATTCTGTCGTCTGCTATCGCCGCTTGGTTCTCGTAGGCAGGATAAAAACAAACATCGTTCCCACTCATTATTTTTATGCTTCCGCCGTGTCATTCCAACGCACTGACTAGAAGAAGGTTTTTACAGTCAAAAAATCGCTTTGCTTTCATATGTAACACCGATTTTACGCTGCAGTGCAAGAAATATGTTGTGGTCCACGCGCTAAACGACGAAAACGACCACCTTTCGTCCGCCATTTTTCCTGACCAGCGCGTCCCCTATAGTTCGCTGGAGTCGCGAATACCTTTCCCTTATCCCCACCACGACCGGGGTCCTCCATCATATCCGCCGATCCATAAGGGGTCCGCAAAAACATCAATGGTTGAGAACCACTGAAATAGAGTAAAAAAAAAAAAGCAGCCAAGCTCACTGTCGCCACGGGTGGAGGGTCCTGTCGCGGTGGCAGTCGAGCACCCAGTCCTTGGTGACGATGCGACCCCCGGCGGCGTTCACCTGCCCGTACTTGGGCGTGTTCAGGAAGGCGCACCTGCAAAAGCCGAGCACGCGTCACAAGAGGGAAGCAGCAAAGGGCTCTCCCAGTTACAACCTCGGTGCGTCCCTCATACACGACTCGACAGTGACATCATCGCCTGGGGGATCGGTGACCGAGTGGGCTAAAGCGCACACCCAGCTCGACGCGCGTGGAGCGACAGCTCGCGCTGCAGAACCCAGGGATCCTGGGTTCGAGCCCAGGATCCCTAGGTTCTGCCCGTTTCGATCTGGATGAGCATCGTACCGGCGTGCGGTCGTTTATCACTGCTGCGTGAGCACGTTAAACACAGTCGTACTCCACTGGCAAAATTGCTCATCTACAGTGTAAACCAGAGTCACCCCATCCTGGCAGACCGACCTCACGCTGTATAAACACTAAACGTCCAATTTGACTTTTTGACGTCATCACCTCATGTTGGTGGTCGTTCCCACTTGTCCTTGCCGAGAAATGAAACAAATTCGATGGTCTGCCTATAAGTAGACCGGAGGCTATGCAGTATTGGCGAGATCAAATCCACGCACCATCTATGAGAAACGGTCGCTCACACATCGTCAAAATTACATAAAGCAAGCGGTGAAAGGGTGATTTCAGATAAGATCGACCAAAGGGTGGCTGGTCGACATTTTTAAATCAAATAATGTTTTATATGTTATTGTCTAGTCTCTGGTATAAAAGAATGCAAACTTAGTTTTCGCCATAAAAATATTTGGGGACAGGAAAAATCGTAAGGCATGAAGAGGTGGACAGTGGCATTAACGCGCACTGATGGAGGGGGCACGTTTGAGAGTGAAAAACTAAAACGATAACATTAGGAGAATTTTAATACATTTTAGACGCAAACTATGGGTACAGCTTGCCGGTAATATAAACTAATAATATTTATTTAAATTTTATTTATTTTTCGAAAAAAATGCCAAACATGTTTGCTCGAAAGCCAAATGGCAAAATTTGGAGGCCTGTATCTCATGAAATAATTTAGTCATTATTATATCATTTGTAGAGAGTATTCTGCTTATATATGACTATTATTTAAAGAATAAATAAGGTATCTGAGTGTACGATAGTCGGGATATATTTAGGCAAACATAAAAAAATCAAACAACAAAAAATTCTGATGCGAATTAAAAAAAAAACCACCTTCGATTTTTTTTTAAATTTGGGTACCCTGTTATGCTTTATTTCGGCATTCATTTCTATTAAAAACACGTTACATTATTTTATTAAGGAAGAAGAAACAATCCCAAAAGTAGGGATCCTTTTTCAAAGCCTACACTTAGCAGTGCCCTATGCAAGAAGTGACTCTAAGTTCCAGTTTCATAAAACTAACACACATCTTTTACATATTTTTGTTCAGATGAGGTAATTGATAACTATATAAATCGTTCACACACTAAAATTCAGGAGAAACTACTGTGTACAAAGACCTATCATATTACGAACTAGTGACCCGTGGAAATATCCTCCAGCCATCGGCCACTGGGAACTCTGTTTACTTTAGTTTCCAACAACACTATATGCTCCTCTCTCTTACCCTCTATCTCCATCCATCTCTCTCTCTCCCTCTTATATATATCCCTGACTTATATCTAGAATAAAAACATATTCAAGCATTCCCTTTCTGCGTGATACTGTTCTGTGGCTAGCAACAATCATTTCCTCGCGAAGATCCCGATTATGGCACAATAGTTGACGGAAGTAGCAGGCGACACTCATCTCTAGTTCTGGCAAAACGGCCGATACAATCCTTTTTCGCATTTCCCCGCTCGCTGTCAAGGATGAGGGGGTTCGCTTCAACCATCAAAATATGGCCGCCGATGCCTCTTTACTGAGCCAGTCGTGCCTGTCGCCATCCCACTCGCTGGCTTCGCGGGCGATAATATCAGGCACAGAGAGGCACACCGACAGAGAGCAGAACTCCCAAATACTCAAGCTTCGCCTAAATACAATAGAGCTTAAACACTGTCGCCATGTTAACCTAAAAAAGGTTAACATGGCGACAGTGTTTACGCTTTAGGTAAGGAAAATCATGGCGTGTGGTGTGAGTCGGATCCTTGCACGAGGTGCAAGGTGAGCCCTCTGGGAACCTGTCTGCTGCCCTAGAGTACTTCACGAAAAACGAGCTACACTGTTCGCGCCAAAGCCCCAACCAAAGGGACGTAATCTGTCATGCTCGACGGGGAGAAAACGTTCGTACCAAAGCGTTTCCTGACAAGCTCAATCCGAGAGGCCTTTCGTGTATACAAAGACAAGCATCCTGATTCCGGCGTTGGGCTAACGAAATTTTATTCCTTGCGCCCTTGATGGGTCAAATGTATTCCACACCAGGAAGTATGTGTTTGTGTGCGCTGCGCCAATTATTACCTTTGTATGGCCGCTGTAGAGAACGGTACAGGCTCAACATTCAACACCGGTGAAATTAACTCAGCATTTCTGTGCGACCCACTAACAAGTCTGTGTCTTTAAGGAAAGCGTGATAACTGCCAAAAAGGCCAGTCTCTTACACTCGAGGAACTTCATATCCCAGAGGATGAAGAGATTGTGCTTACAACATGGGAGCCCAGTGGTTATTTTCTGCATTTGGACATGGGGAAATGCATGCGACGGAGTTGGCGGACTCGTGAAGCACCAGACCACGCTGAACCTGAGAGAACGTTCAATAAACGCAATTCAGACGGCCACGACAATGGTGAGCGTTCTTTTTGAGAAATTGGATGCATCTTGCGTATCTGGACAAAAAAAACCTTGTTCGGTATTGTCAAATAAAAAAAAAAAAGGAAGAAGAGTGGCTGACGGTGCACGCCTTTCCTGGCATTCAGTCCTGGCACGCGTGGCGGCTGTGCAAGTCATCAACAGAGGGAACCTGTGACATATATGTAGCACGGACAGTCAAATCTCGCTAGAGGAAACTTTATTAAATGGGCACATCGAGGAAAGCCTTACTGTAAAGTGCCGAAATTGATGCCCCAAGGACTGCTCATTTTGAATGCAGGGATATCTTATTTATCACAGTTCTCTTCGCGGAATATTTAACATACTATTTTACTTGGTGATTGCTTATATAATCGTTATCTAATCACCATTTGAGAATCACGAAGCGTTATCCTCACGCAGGATAAGGTATCTCGGCTTGCCACGATCCATTCGTACACCCAGAGTATCGAAGCTCTTACAGTCCGGCGCTGTGGCACCGCTCACCTGAAGTGGTTTGTCCCCGGAAATACATACCAAACCTAAACAATTTTGGTATTTTATCTTTATTTTTGTGTGTGCAAGTAAAGTTATTTTTTTATTTTAAATATGAATTACACCGGAAAGTAAGACTTCACACTGCATCATCTTTTCTCGGATCACTAGTCTCTAATATGATATCTCTTTGTACGCTGTATGTAAACTGCTGTATATTCTTTCTCCTCACTTTTAGTGTGTGACCGATTGCTCTAGTTGTCAGTGACCTCATCTGAATAAAAATATATCAAAGATGTGTGTTAGTTTCCTGAAACTGGAACTCCGAATCACTATTCGTATAGGGCTCTGCTAAGTGTAGGCTTTGAAAAAGGACCCTACTTTGGGGAGTTGTGTCTTCTTTCTCAATCAAATAATGCAACATGTTTTTAATAGAAATGAGTGGTGAAATAGAGCATGACAGGGTACCCAAATTTTAAAAAAATCGAAGGTGGTGTTTTTTTTTTATTTATTTGCATCGGAATTTTTTGTTGTTTGATTTTTTTCTTATGTTTGCCTAAATATATCCCGACTATGTATAACTCACATACCTTATTTTTTTTAAACAATAGCCATATATAAATAGAATACTACCTGCAAGTTATATAATAATGATTAAATTATTTCATGAGATACAGACCTCCAAAGTTTGTCATTTGTCGTTCGAGCAAGCATGTTTGGCAATTTATAGAAAAATAAATAAAATTTAAATAAATATTATTACTTTATATAACAGGCAAGCTGTACCCATAGTTTGCGTCTAAAAAGTAATAGAAGTATTTTAATGTTATCGTTTTAGTTATTCACCCTCAAACATGCCCCCTCCATCAGTGCGCGTGAATGCAACTGTCCACCTCTTCATGCCTTACGATTTTTCCTGTCCCAAAACTTTTTTCTGCTCAAAACTAAGTGTGGATTCGTTTATACCGGATACTAGACAACGGCATATAAAAACATCAGTTGATTTAAAAATGTCGACCAGCCACCCTTTGGTCGATCTTATCTGAAATCACCCAAAAGGAATATTTTACGGCGCCCCACCCCCTCCCCAAAAAAACTATATTGGACGTATTTATGGGCTTCGATTTCTTATCAGAGAGCATCTTAGCGCCAGCGATACTGTTCCCCGCTGGGCAAGAGGCGCAGCGCACGTGTGCCATACTTCCCACGAAATTAAGTTTAAAGGAGAGTGCCGAAAAAATGAAAATCTACCTACGAGGAGCTATTAAAATATTCCGAGCACGAGCATCTTCGTGATTTCAGCATCTATTGAAAACCAGAGAGCGAAAAGCATTCCGCGTCAAACTCGGCAAATCGAACATGTGCCTCAAAATGATTCGGCAGGATAATGGCGAAAAACCAGTGAGTCGTGCGAGGTCTCTTGCGTGCAACTCGCGCTTCAAGAATGGCTGAACACCACTTGAAGAGAGGAAGGGCGGCCTTCTTCCAATTCTCTTGATCTTCCATAAAGTTATTATAATGTACGCTAGAGGTTCAACTGGCGCTACTGAGCTGATGCAAATTGAAACAGACAGCATCCAGTCGAACTTTGACCTCCGGTAATGGCTTTAGGGGAAAAGAGAGTGCATTTTCTATCTACGCTCGATTGCAAGAGCAAAAAACACGAATAATTCGTACGTACTAGGTAGCTTGAAAAATTTCTCAGTCACGCAGACGAAATAATTGGTCAGCTGCGGCGTTTTTCTTTCATATTCAGGGCATTAGGCAAAGTGCTAAAACAGCTTCATACGCGCATATATCCGCATGTCGGACACTGTTAGCACGAACACGGCGTCAGCGCTTTTCAGCGTGGGGGATATACGTGCCAAACGAACGAAGGACAACTGGAAACCCAAGAGAGACGGCAAGAACTATACGCAGTAACACTGGATCAGTAACTCTCTGTGCATGTAGACGTTCAAAATAAATTGAAGGCCACGCAATATAGTCCCATGTGCAATAAATAAGAACCGCTTTATTCTTTCTGCTCGGGAATATGTGCGGCGATGCTTGATCTGCGTTCAAAACATCACCCGCACGCTCGAAATCTTTAAAAATAGGTACACGCCAGAGAACAAGAGCCCGATAAAGCTGCCCAGCATAGGAAATAATAAAAAGAACCACCCTCCCCAGCTCACGTACTTTGTACTTTCCGTTTTGAATATTTTTAACAGTTCGTAAAGATGCAACAATACTTAAAAAACAAGCGAGCTGGTGGTGATTCATGGTAATAAAAACCCGAGACTCAGGAACACAGAAGGGGACGAACACAACACAACCTCTCGAACACAGCTGAAGGTTTATTTGTCAGACTATGGCTGCGTTTACATGGATGCGACCGTTGCGCATCGAATCGAGATTTGACTATTTTGATTGGTAGCAGATGGGTAGAAGACAAAGAAGTAGGAAGACGGCCTGCGTGTGATTGGTCCCTGCTCAATTCGATGCGCTACGATCGCATTCATGTAAACGTAGCCACTGACATTTACAGTCCCGAAGGTCAAGCCGCTTCCTCCTGTGGTCTATCGTCAGCAGCCCTCCTCGCGCACACACATGCATGCACCATGCACACGCGCTAGGCGCCGCAGCGTCCATGAGAAAGTCCACGCAGTTGACTCGATCATCACCCGCCACTGCCACAACCGCTAATCCCCCACTTCCGCGCAAAGCTTCCCTGCCCCCCGCCGTCGTATCGCACACAAGCACACCCCTCCAATATCCCCCTCCCCCTCACCCCTTTACAGTTGCTGACGTAAACACAAACATCGAAAACACATGTGTAAGCCCACCCGGTGAGCCAAACCACTATCACCCGACCTTCCCAAAGAGTCTACCCCCCCCCCTCTCCCTTTATTTCTGTCTCTTTCCGATGCCTTCACGCAGAACCAAAATCAAACCTAAAACAAAACAGATCAATGGCTAGGTTTACATGACTGCGACAGCAGCGCCTTGGATCCAGTTAGCGAATCGGGTCCACTTCAACTACTGCATTTACATCATGGATTCGGGTCGACCAGTAGCGGCACCTCGTGTCGAATGATCACAACGCAAACCTCGTGACCTTTCGATTCTTTCCGCGTTTCCCGGTTTGCCTATAGCGTGGCAGAAGTTGCAATCGAGCTCACAGCGGCACTTTGGAGCAGCGAAAATAGCTGAGAGTGCAGCGGTGCTGGCGCTCTTTTTAGTGTTTCAGCAACTTTATTTTGTTTCGCTGGTTGTCGCGTGGACAAACCTTCATCACGCTGTCTTCAGTGCCACTTTTCTTCAACGTCAACACCACTGCCGACGCATGCGTAGCGGCTTTTGAGATACTTCCAATGAGTTCTGAGCTGTATCCATTCCCACTGAAATCTCAGCGACCGCAGCTCTCCCTCCAACCTCTGGAAGTGGACATGGTTGCGCTGCCGGCGTGAGTCCAGTAATGAGCTAGCACTCATTTCACTTATTAGTGCAAGGAATGTCTCCGTCTCCTTGTGACTGAAAATCACACGGAGAACTTTGCCGCCAACTGAGATTTGCTACCTCCATGTTGGTCATCCAGGCCGTCCGCATCCGCTACCGGCATGTAACGCAACGTTCCCGCGATCCCGCGCTCGAGCACTCGATTCGATCTGCTAACGTATACATGGAGAGTCTCGAATAGGATTGACCATCTCAAACCACCCCGTCCCAGCGG
Source organism: Ixodes ricinus (assembly GCA_037355805.1). Classification (NCBI taxonomy): domain Eukaryota; kingdom Metazoa; phylum Arthropoda; class Arachnida; order Ixodida; family Ixodidae; genus Ixodes; species Ixodes ricinus. Next base: position 44,450 of record JAZHYW010001468.1, on the reverse strand, counting down.
ATCGGACCGGACCGGACCGGATCCGATCCGATGCGAGCCGTTTACATACACCGATTCGATTCGTTAACTGGATCCGATGCGCTGCAGTCGCATCCATGTAAAGGTAGCCATTGTTTCTTAACCTTTCGGCTGGAACTCACCCGTCATGGAGGCGGAAACTCCGTTTCTGATAAAGGACCAGGTTAGGTTGTTTAAAGAAACGGAAGGATTGTTTATGCAATGGTCTCCCCGTAGATAAATCACAGTAGATAATTTCTGTTCTGGCTCACTCGGGGTCGCGCCCATTGCACTGCACAACATGTCTGGCTATTTCTTAATTTTGAGCCCTCAATCCCACTGCCCTTTTGTGCTCTCATAAGCGGTCGTTTGCGCATCTTCCTGTCTGGCCAACGTAAGTAAAACCACATGCCAATGGTATGCCGTAAACCACACCCTCGCGACACTCAACTTCTCTATTTCCGTGTATTCTTTTTTTTTTTTTTGCATTTGCTTTTTTTTTGTGAATAAGGTTAGTCTGCTGAGTTTAAAGTCCGGTCTGGAAACCACAGTTACGTTGGATGTGTTAGCAAGAGGTTTCAGATTATGGGAAACCGAATGGTGAAAGGGAATCAATGCAAACTACATTGTTCTTTTTTTTTCTTTTATTCTGACCGTACCCGCCAAGCGCTGCAAACCCCTCGCGGCTACCTAATTCAAAAGCTACCTTTTTCATCCTGCCGCCAACAATCTAGACACCTGCGTCTGCACAGCCTCTGCAACCTTATGCACACAAGATTTACTGAGCGCACTATTCAACAGTGAAGCAGCAACACCTCTCTTGACCGTCTTGGGATGACAACTCATGTAGGGCAACAATGGCCTGGGTTCATCCCTGCCATACCTCCAGCACAAACCGTTCGTCAAACCTATCTTAATGTCCAGAAACTGTAGTGAACCATCCTTCGGAAATTCCGTCACAAAGGCCAGCTCAGGCGCCGCGTTTCGGGTGGAGTCCACAAGCATTTACTCCTTTGCCTGAAGCCCATACATTTTACTGTAATCTTAAGCACGAAGAGGATACTATAACGTCAATTTCGTTGCGTGTGCTCGCGCACACCGGCGGCTGCTGGCTCGTGGAAAGAACGTGAGCCACTTATTAGAGAGTTTTAGTAGATCGTTCCGATACCTCCGATACCCCCGATAACGATACTATATATGTAAGCGCAAAGGCGGAGGCAGAGTATCGGGTATCGTTATCGGGGTCATCGGAACGATCTACTAAAACTCTCTATTATAAACACTTAATCGTTTTGTTCAGGATCTCTTTAATCTAATGTTTCTTTTTTTTTTTTTTTTTGCAGGAAAAGAGCAACGCTTTGAAATTGCGCATGGTAAAACCAAGCACCTCAATGCCACCTTCGGTTAAAGTGCGAGCCTTTTATCTTCGAGGAACGCCGATTTTCCCGGTTCATTTTACAGCGAAAGATCCACCGTCGGCCACACTTCAGACTAAGAGTTATGTAGTAGCCTCCATCAACGTGGCCAGTCTAGCAACCCGGTGGCGATTACCATTCCATAAATTAAACCCTTCTTAGCTCAAATAAATATTCATATCCGTGCAAGAATAAACAGAAATGAGCAAAAAGGATGACGGCAGAAATATGGCTTGTCCCGTCCTCGTCGTTTCCTTTTTCTTTTTTTTTTCTTTTCGTGTACATTAGAGCACTTTTTTTTTTTTCGGCAAACCATGCGCATGTTTCTTCGGTTACTAGTTAGTTCCCTGTAGTGCATTTTGAAGCTAGATCGTAATTTCTGTACAGTCTGCCTGTCAATCCGTTCACTTACGCTATGGGCGCTCTAATTCATTTGACTCGTAACTTGAAATTTGTATTCTTAAAGAAAATGACGAGACAGTAACGCTCATTACTTCTAACCGGTAGTGATAAGCCGTTTCTTTTCATTTCCACGAGAGAAGAGCGGTAACAAGACGGTCTCCTACTGCTGTATATTTTTTTTTCGACTTCAAAGTTTCTTAATTTGTTTGCACCACAGTTTCAGGTGTTACATTATGACTAATTTATCAACAATGCTCGCCTGCACAGTCGCTGTTATTTCGGCCATGGGCGAATTTTAATGCTACGTCACTGTCGTCACGCGTAATTCTCTTTTTTGTTTCTTTTGTCTTTCCAGCGTAAAGCACAGAAAACTTCGAAAAGACGCTTCAAATCTTCGAATTGACGGCTCGTAAACGCCGCAGTCTCCGCGAATTCCCAAAACTTCGCAAAATAAGGAAGCGCGCGCGAAGATGATCTCCAACACGTTCGATAGAGAGGGATCACTGAATACACCCAGACGAGGCACAGATCCCGATCCCCGAAGCACCGCGGATGCGATGACAAAGGCTCGCAAACTTTCAGCGCGACAGTCCAGTCCAGCCTCCGCTTTCTTCCGTGCGCTTAGTTTACAGCTTTCGGAATCCCGAAAACCTTTCTCTCTCCCGCCTACCTTCCCACTCCCAAAAGGCCAGTCAACGAGCGCTCGAAATTAGGCGCGGCTACCGCGCAAACAAAACCTCTGCAAACAAAGGGCTCTGCCTGTCTGTGTATGTGCGTGTGTGTGTCTGTGTGTGCGTGGGGGGGAGGGGGAGGTTTAGAACCCCGGAAGTTGCCTTAGTTTGTAAATTAAATTAATCTGCAAGGAGACTGAGCGCGACACCATCCCACAAAACTTCTGAAGGGTCACCAAAAAAATGCTGAAATAAATAACGCAGAAAAGCAAGTACAGCCCTTAATTCTTCTCGCGTCTTTAGAAGAGCGAATCTATTTAAATACGAGATAGCCTCCTCCTCCTCGCGTATTGTGACTTGCTCGTGGTGGAAAAAAAGACGGAGGAAATCTAGCACGCTGATTGGTCTATTTGAACGTCCCGCTCTTTCGCAAGCAGGAGACGACCGTTGTCCTTTCGCCCTCGTTGTTTGAGATAAGACGGCTCGTGACAGCAAACCGAAAAGCGGTGACGGGCGACGTACCAAAACCCGCAAGCAAGCAGGAAATAAAGAATCAGCATTTATTTGAAAAGCAGCGAAGTCAACCAGCGTTTTGTGCCGGCTTGTTAAGCAGCGAAAGGAAGATAAAAGGTTTCAGGAAAAGAGAGAGCGAGAGAGAGAGCAAAATATACAAATAAAAAAAGTTCGTAGAGTCTCTCTTTTTCCTTCTCACACACACACAGACAGACACACACACGCACGAGCGCGCGCACACACACACACACGGATACGCACACACACGCACATACAAAAGTGTCAGCTAACTTTGCAGCGCACTGCAGTGACCTGAAGTGTTCGTTGAAGATGTGTCATCTTTATGAACTGTAAGGCCAGAGCCCCGTTATGCTCGAGTCCCATTAGAGCGACAACATAAACAAACGACAGCGACAAGCCTCAAACCAGACTATTTCGTGATTTGACAGGCTTTGTAGAATAAAGGAGGCTATGCTCAAACACGAACATCGTGCACGCGAGGGTATTTTTGGCAGGCTTGCAATCACTCTTACTTACTTTACGAGCACCCAACGATTAAACGCCTGCTCAAGGCACCATCGCGAGCACGCTGCATGTGCTTGGTGCTTGTCGGTGTCAGTTATTCCTGTTTGTCGCTCTAGTGGGACTCGGGCATAAGAGAGCTTCCGTGGCCTTGAAACCATCTGTGACGGAAGAACAAGATCCATACAGGAGTTTCAAGTACACCTGGTCTTCTTCCTTTGTCTTCAAGTGAGTCTTCAGTGTAGTCCTTTCAAGGCTGCACTCCCCGCAGACACAGAGGACGCGTTCGATGTTGTGAACTGCTCCACATGATGAACATTCTGAAGATAAAGCTTTGTCAATTTTACGAAGCTGCGAACGATGTAACACCGTCCCAAGTTACCTTGATAGTCCTCGTGAAATCTGAAATTGGAGTTTTAAGATCAATACGTAGAAGGTATAGTAACAGTGATACTGTGGATCTTCCGATAAGGACAGTGAAATTTTATTCCCGATATTTTTAATCAAATGGTTGGCATATCGTCTTCTGGAAGCGTAATGACTTGTGCAAAGCCAGATGGTGGTCTATTTTTTTACAATGACAACCAGGTGGTGTTTATACACTGTGGTTTTGCGTCGAAGATGGGCTTGCAATGTCTCTCGCGTCCCTTACATTGCAGGAGGTATCGCTCGTGATTCCGCCAAAGTTCCAGAGGTGGAGGTACATTTTTGCAGTCCCAAGCAGACACGAAGGGTTTGTGCTTGGGCGCTGCACGACAGGCAAACTGTAGCGCATAAGACCGACAAATAGAGCGTTATACAGAGCCGTCAACGCCGATAAAGAGCATCCCCATCTGGTTTCACCGACCATTTTAATAATGTGTGAAAACTACGTGAGCTTTTCTTGAACCGTTTACTATGAAGACCCCCACATTATTTGCCCATCGAGATATACGCCCACAAATGTATGTTCAGGGACGAATGGGATTGGGGTTTCTTTTAAGCTAACGGGGTATGTGTACGTCTGTATTATGGTCAGCGCCATCGCCGCACACTTTTCTCGTGATGTATACAAGCCTCGGTTGCTAAGGTACCATGCAGTGATGTTGGTGGCTTTTTGTAGCGGCTCTGTTAACGTATATATATAGACTTACTCGACGCCCAGAAAGAAAAAATCTATTCTTAAGCAGCTCGCCTGCCTGCTTGCTTTAACAGAAAGAGATATCGTCAGCGTGTACAGATGCTCGGAGTATCTTCAGGAGGCCTATAAGACATACCTCCGAGTCGGCGGCAGCGGCGTCATCTCCCAGGCGGCATTCATGTATGCCTTAAACACTGGCTGGCTATTTACCCACGCTTTGAGCCCCCTCACATTTTCCTACCGCGCAAGCCAAGGGGCGTGTGCTAGTCAGAAAAGAAGCCGCCGCTACCGCCGTGTGTCGCTTTGTTCTCCTCTAGGCTGACAGGGCGATGGAAGCTGGGTGTACTCCGGTCTAATCATTCGCTTGCTTTTTTATCGTCTCACCCCGCTCTTTGCCCGAGAGTCCGCACACAGAGCGTGATCACGTGGACCGACGGTTGACCGGTCGAAAAAGCACGTAGCTTTCACCGCCCTGTCTACTTAGCGGTCAACGGAGCATAGTTGCCGGGGGGCGCGCATGATGAAACGTGCTTAAATAAACGGCCGATCAGGCAGCCCAGATTCGCCTCATGGTTTGATTCCGTGAAGAAACAATACACGCAGACCGCGCCCAGTCAGTACAGTCAGTCCCCTCCCCTTCGCTCCCCGGCCCTGAGTCCAGCGGTGCTCCCGCGGCCAAGAGTCAATCCGTACGGGAATTAACTATAGAGGGCGCTTTGAAAAACGCGAGTAGCGCCGCTAGCGGAGGAGCTGGCGTACGACGGTGAGACGCGTTCAGCAGCCTGCGGCGCTCTTTTCGCGTGCGAAGCTCTGGCAGCGGAAGCGCGCACGGACGGAACTTTAGCTTTTTGAGCCGATACGTTGAGGGTGACGCTGCATGAGGGCTGGGGCAGACCTAAGAAAGACGTCTAGCTGTTCTCCGCATCTTATATATCCCAGAAAATACATTTTACATCTTCTATCGATCAGTGCACGCTGGCTTCCGACGAGAAACCTTCCCGGCTTCTAGAAAGTGCATCCACTGCACTTCACTACAAAATCGACGATGAATTTATATCCTGAAATTAATCTACCAGAAATTCATTCAGTTCAAGGTGGAGAAAAAAGATCAAGATGATTTGAATCGTGATTAAAGTCACACCAATTTCACTGTGATCATTTTTTCACAAGAACACGAAACTAATTCCATAAATACGTGCTTATTATTGTTTGTAATTTGATGTCGTCCACGTAAATTTGTTTCGTTGTTAATAATAATGACAAAAACATCACGCAAATAAATATGTATAGCACGCTGAACACGAGCAAAATCCGGTTCTCTTCAGCACTAATCGGAGAGGTGAGCTTCGTATCTATCTTCCACTTATTTTGTTAATTACGTGGCACGTCACGCAAGCCTATCATAATCTGAAGGAAACAAACAAAAACTTGTATGCGTGCGCGGACACGCACAGGGACAGACAAAAGGTGTGACTGAGATAGGCAGGTACTACGTTCAGATCCAATTGTACATGTAAGGTTGATCTTACATCGGTCAGTATGAATACGTTTTGTCTGACACAAGCTTGCCTGCTTTTGCATGAAACCATACCACCACCTTGCGCACTTTAAAACCGAAGGAGGAAGTCACTGTCTTTAAACAACTCGCGAGCTACGCTCGAGTTCAAAGGTCATAATGTTACGCCGTTAATTATATGTATTTATTTTTTTGCTTTTCACTTTTGGTGCAGCTGAGGGATATTTAATACTTTGTCTGGAACCAGCCTCAGTAGCAATGGCAACAGTGGAACCGAGTGCGCGAAGCTGAGAAAACAATCTGGTGGGAACGAGCTGCTCTTGCGCATTTTCATTGGAAGATATTCTTATTTAGTTTTACTGAAGTACTACAGCAAACAAAGCTTTCTCAATAACCAAACATACCAAGCTCTTTCGGTTCTAGTATGACGTGGTTTATTATAAGAAGATAAGTTTCGAATTATTCTGCACTTTACGATATAATTAATTTTGCAGTGATTCTTTCTTTCACACTGTTCTTAGTGATTGGGTGCATTGAAGAATCAACGTCCCGTGCTCAAAGAAACTAGTGAAAAACAAATGGCTTTCTTTTAGAATAAGTAATTCAAATAAAAAAATATATATATATATATATATATATATTTGATTTAAACTGCAGAAAAAAACTGATTTACTTGACTTTTTTATATTACATTTTTTTAATTTGTTTGTGAAATGTATTGGTTCTTCTGCATTGATTTGATCAAAGACAATTCCGTCGTTTTGTGTTGCAGTCACCTACTGCCTACCAATAACCCCATATGTGAAGAAAGGCGATTTCCATGCCTGAAAGGAGGCCGATCAAAAAAGAAACACACCATATAAACTGCAACACCCAAACGTCGATTGCCCAGTGATTCCAAGTTTTCTGTAGTTGTTATTGGATTTATATTTGTATATTTTTGTACCTTCCGAATCTTTGTTCATGAAGTACAGACTGCGTGCCATACTGGGTCGCAAATGCCGTCGATCGCACGTAGGGTGGGGACGAAACACCTTCGGAGGGCATTCCTCCAACGAAATTGGCACTGCATACCCGCGAGTGCAGGATGGTATTTCAGTTCGTCCCATCGGCGCTAGCAGATCTAAAGCGTTACTGGTACAAAAACAAATGCAGAGCGCAAAGCGGCAGTGTAGAATATGTCAGCCGTGCCGACACAGTGGCAGACATGATCGGGAGACTAAATTTTTCGCGTCGTACGGTACGGGTCTATCGTTGTCGCTGTCCCGCAAAACATCGGCGAGTTGAAAAACAATAAAACTTTGTCCCCACGAGACACCAGGCGTAACTATTGGAGCACTTAACGACGCAGCAGTCCATGTTGTCAACCCAGCACAACCGCAACACTCCCACTTCAATGCGCACCAATGTACGCGGCGTGGTTTCGTTTTGCTGAGGTGCTCACTGACTACCTTCGGTAACGGCCGCGCGGCGGCACGCCGGTCGCGTCGAACGGAGTGAATGCACTGACCCCCTCGGCCCAGGCCGGTGGACCCCTGCGCAGTCCTCTTCCGACTCAATTTGAATATGAAAGGAAACCGACTCGGCGTCCGACTTCCATTTATTAAAGCGCCGATGCGAGGAGGAAGCTGTGTGACTCAAAGCTGCAGTACCCGAGGAAGGCGCCCAAAAATATACTGCCATCGAAATCCAAAGTGGGAAGCTGTGTTTTACTATTCGCGTCAACTATAATAAACCTCGCTTTCTGCGCCTGTTCTTTCTTTTTTTTTTCCTTCTAACAAACATTAAAATAAAAAAGTAAAATAAAAAGTTTAGCTCACTGCAGACTCGGTAATAAGGAAAGAGGGTAGTTCGCTTGGTCAAGCTCGGGTGCAGCACACAAATAAAAGCTATCACTGCAGTTGCAGTCATCCTAAGCTCAATTCCAACGCCCCTCCCCCTTCCAATATCGGTTTCCGTATATACAACACGCGGCTATGACGTCATGGTGGCACTGCTGTCGGCACGGCGCATGCGCAGATGCTCCGCAAACGCGGACTTTACTGTAACCAGCGTGTTTTCCTATTGGCAATTTTCATCGCGTGTATTTGAACCTTTCCTCCTCGCCACGCGACAACGCAGCGTATGTGCACTTGAGAACAGTCGTCGCGAGAGCAACCGCTCCCCACGGTTTGAGATGGACCCTCACTACAATCGAGACTCTGTATTTATTTATTTGATGATACTGATACTGTCGGCCCTTTACAAGGCGTCTACATGAGTGGTAATACATACAAGGTGTAAAAGAACAATCATGCACTGACACTTCAGATAAAGTGATTCACCCGGAGGAATAAAAAGGAAAAGAAATACATTCAAAACACAAAGTCACGGCACATTATCAAGCACTGTACTCTTCAAATTTTGACATAGTGACGACGGAATTCGGGAGTTGGTTCCATTCCTTTATGGCCCTGGGAAAGAAACTAAATTTAAAACAATCGTTTTTGACAGATGGTTCTCTGATGTGCATGCTATGACGATGTCTCGTACATTCGCTCACGCGTACGTCCATGTAATTATTTTTGTCCATCTTAACTAGAACATGAATGATCAAAAAAATGAATTTCAGGCGGTCACACTTTGTTCTTAATTCAAGAGAAGGGAAGTTCAGCAAGTCTACAGAGTTCGGTGGGGGAATGGTTACGATTATATTTGTTAAAGATAAGCCTGGAAGCAAGCCGCTGGACTTTAGCAAGTTTGGACGAGTCAGCTACTGTAGATGGATCCCACACTACTTTTGCGTATTGAAGGACAGGTCTCACCAGTGTTTTGTAAGCTAAAGTTTTTATTTCTGGCGAAGCGCTTGCAAGATTTCTTCTGATGTACCATATAGTGCCTGGTCAGCTTTTCTGGGCACTTCTTCCGTGTCTGTATTCCATCGTAAGTCGCTTCTAAATGTCACAACACTTATTTTCGTCTACACGGGGTGGGGTGGTGCCATCTATAAAGTAATTATAATTTAGAAAATGTTTTTTTTTTTTTGTTATAGACATAACGACTGGTTTCCGAGGGTTTAACTCCATTTGCCACTCGTCGCACCAATGTTTGATTTTGACGAGTTCATTTTGCAGTTTTAGTTGATCTTGTTCAGTTTCTATTTTGTTGTACAAAATACAATCATCTGCAAACAGCTTAATTGGAACCGATATTCCACAGCGTGTCATCTATAAATATTAAAAATAAAAGCGGTCCTAGCACACTACCTTGTGGAACTCCAGAAGCCACTGGAGCGGGTCTAGACACACAACCTCCCAACTAAACAAAGTGAACTCTCGATGAAAGATGCGAGCAAAACCAGTTTGTAAAGATGGGGTTCTTAAGCAGAGCTTTAATTTTAAGCAACAATTTAGGATGAGACACTTTATCGAATACTTTTGCATAATCAAAAAATATGACGTCCGTTTGGCCACGCTTATTTAGAGTTTGGGAGAGATCGTGCACGGTTTCGATGAGTTGGGTCGTTGTGGAAAGACATTTACGAAATCCATGTTGATATTGAAACAAAATATGGTGATCATTAAGGAACGTTTAAAGCTGCTTTGAAACAATATGTTCAAGAAGCTTAGAGCACGTGTTAATGAGATTATAGGTCGGCAGTTTTACGCACAAGAACCAGAGCCTCCTTTATGTATGGGGACTTGGTCTATTGCCCTTGGTGTTCTGAATCGATGCGCTCGCTCCAACAACAGCCGGAAAAATGGGCGCCTGCACATTACGAGCTCAAATCTTCGATCAAAGGTGTATTTTAGTGGTGCATTTTACTTAGTTAAATTTCAAGGCGTAGCTTTCTTCCCGTGAGAAAGCAGACGGAAACTCGATATTTTCAACAGCGGATACCGACGCAGACGACCGAGGTAATCGAAAGTTCTGCCTGTGGCGCCGTCTCTCAACGAGCGCAGCAAGCAGACGACGCGTCGTCTGCTCTCGACCGAGTGCCGTCGTCTGCCTGCCATGCGCATCGGGAGATGGCGCCAAAATCGAAAAACCTCGATTAACTCGGACGTCTGCGTCAGTACACTCGCCGTTGAAAATGCCAAGACCGTCACCTTACGTTTTCAAGGGAAGGGAGGTACGCCTTGAAATTTCATAAGGTAAAATACACCCTTGGCGAAAGTTCTAGCTCGAAATGTGCAGGCGCCAATTTTACCGGCTGATTTGAAAGAGAGCTCCTCCCCCAGCAAAAGGGTTGCCAACTGAAACAATCGCCGATGTGATCTTCTCTGTATTTGTCTTGTCCCTCCTTCCTTCCTTGATTCATGACACCCTATCAACGAAAGTGCCGCGTTGATGTCAGGCAGCAGCGGCATGGTGTTGGTGGTGACTGCTCGGCGCGCTGGAGAGATTAATCCCAAGGGGCGAGGAGGAAAGTAGGCAGAAAATAGGAGATGGTCGCCGATGCTCAACTCTTTTGCCACCTCCACGCAGTTCGTACTGCAAACGCGGACCCTAAACCACGAGACCTAGATCTTGCAATTGGAAACACACTCAAATCTAGGTATCCTACGGCGCATACGTACTCGCGTCAGGTTCCGCAAGCCTAGCTCAAGCGTACGCGCGGTTCCGGCCACACCTGGTGTGGGCACAGGCCGCTTGTTTGTGAACGGCACGTGGGTCTATTCCGTCGTATCGTCTAAAGCGCTCTAAAGACTCTGGCTTAGCAGTTGTGCTGCGCTGGATAAATCGGCTCTAGGGCGGAGACACGAGCAGCGACGTTTCCGACCAAGTTGCTGCTGTCTAAACAAACATGCCACCCATTTGGATTACAGATCCTGCTTAAAAACACTGGATAATTTTCGTTTGTCTTTTTTCTTTTCTTCAAATAAATGGAGCTATGTTTCGTTTGCAGATTTCTATTTACTTTATCGTCGTTAAAAGCATCAAGAAGAACTGCACTTCTTCCCGCTAGCTTCTTATATCTCGAGCGCCGTTTGGGAGGCGGCTCCTTCGTCCGCCAGCGGGCTTCACCACTTGCACGGAAGCACTAGGAGAAGCTACCGCGAAGGAGAAACCGCGTCACCGGCGGAGCACACGGGCACCGTTCAAGGGGCCATGAAACGCTTTTTCAACTTCTCCCTCCTTAACTTTAATCCTCAACTCAAAAGCGAAATGAGAAATCACGTGGTCGTGAAGTGCTCGCGGTGCACATGCTTCCACCGTACTTTTTATGCACACCATGGAGCTTGTCATTCGCAAGCGATGATAAGTGCCGTCAGGGCACTCATGGGCCACGAGCGCGAATCAAATGTTCGTTGTCGGATTGATTGTTGACGAGCGCATACGTCCGAGCGACGAAGAGCTCACGTCCAATGCTTGAGCTGGGGCCGGCTGGCGTGCTTTGGGGCTTTGGGTGCCGCGGATGTATCACATTGAAAAGGCGGAGAGCTTTCGAAGGAAAGGAGGTAAGAAAGAGTGAGCTAGGGTGCCTTTACGTGCGCTTTGCTTAGAGTGGAGACATCTGGCCATTTTGTCCCACACATTTTTTTTTCAGAAGCGCGTGAAAGGGCGTGTGCCTGCACGCTCTTTTACTCACTCAAGAGCGTGTCCCTGCACGCGTTTGTGGTGCTGACTGTGCAAAGGCGACATTTTGTTTTCGTCGATTTCTTTGTATTTTACCCGTGAGCGTGTGCTGTCGGCATCAGGTACTACGAAGGGTGGCATCACCCTAGAGTGCGCTATATTTTAAATTTTCTGAGCGAGAGCAGGCTTTTGACTTCCTACTATCTCTCTTTTGGCCCACTACGTGGTATGCGATTGCTAAGATCCCAATATAAAATAATTCATCCCTGCCCAAAATTAATTTCATGGCCCCTTTAAAGATACATCTTTGTTGTTCCAGAAGATGTGTATAAACGCGAGAGAGACACACAAAAACCCTCGGCCAGTCGTTAGGTCATACTAGGATCTTTCGGCCGTCAAGCACGTTTCGCTCGTGTGGGCAGCGCGTGTAATTGGAATCTTGCCTGGTATGTTCCCCCGCCCTGACACCAGTCGCGACGTCTTTTTCTGGCCTTTTTGAAAATAGCAAGGGTGCACGTGCATAGCTTTGATAGGCGCTAAATATACGCGAGAGCGGAGATTCCGGAAATTCCTTTTATGGCGTAATGCGCCAGAAAGGAGGGGCTTCAGGTTACTTTAAAAATTATTTTCTGCAGCCTCCGTGCACCAATTTGAAAAGTAATCTCGATATTCGTGACGCTGGCGGCCAAATGAAGACGATTTAACTGATTTTTCTCAAAAACAGAACGTCTTCAGGTTTTCTTTAATACAAATCTAGAAAAATTAATTGATGTGGGTTATTTTCAGTCTACTATGTGTCTTCACTTAAGATTACGCACTATCATGCTAGGCCCCCGAAATTACGCCGGTTCTTCAAAAGTATAAAAGCAACAAAAACACCAAGAACCAGACCTAACCTCCTGAAGGGTAACCTTTCTTATAAATCACATTTCTTCACCCTAAACTGCGTATTCTTGTAGCGCTCATTATTATCAATTCGTAGATGATTGCGAGTCGGCTTCGCTGTGTTTAAGCTTAAATACTGACATTCAGGGGAAACGTACATCTGTTTCATTGAAACACGAAAAGAAAAGCTAAGTTATACCCTATAGGCGAACTCCGTTTTGGTTTCACTTAAAATAAGCATGTGTTCTCCGCAGGAAGACCTGGAGGAACCTCAAAAGCGCATGGGGCTGCTCGACGATCCAAATTATGCAAAGCGTTGGCCGGCATTTCGCAAACGAGGTCGTGGTCCCCTTCCGATATATATTCGTGCAGCTGTCCTTCATTTTGTGCCGGAATGTTCTTGCTGTATCTTTGTTCCCCAATGAATGCAGAAAAAGCACGTGACTTCCATGATAATAAAACAAGAAAACAGCTTCGGTAGATATGCACTAGTTTCATACGCGAGTCAGCACAGCATCGCCCGACCTCCACTGAAAGTTTTAAACGCACATTCAAAGCTCTCTGGAACCCGAGTTGGGAGAGAACGAGCGATTGTACGCGGAGGCCAAAGGTCTGATTGATTCGGATATCCGTGCCAACCCAACTTCATCAAAGCACTGGACTTTTCATCTCCTCGAAGATCAAAGCAGCGCCCCGTCCCTCGACGCTACTTTTAGAGCATCGCTGTCGGTTGAAAGGTTCGTCATTAACTAGGGGCAGCGTTATGGTTTGGGTGGCTAGGGGCCAGATAAGCTGTTTTTACAGCTTTTTTCCCACCTTTCGATGTTTGGTTTTGGAGGAAAAATAAAGAAATTCAAAAAAGTTTCAATAGCACGTCAAAAGAGGTGGTTGAAATTATTCCTCATTCCTCCGTTGTGGTGCGTCAAATCGTTAATTTGGCCCGTAAAGCACTCCGAATTTGCCTTCTTTAGTGTCACCCGTTCGCATAATAAAATAAAAAGTCACTGCCCCTTCTCGGACACTATGACAAGCCGAAAGCAAGAAATGCTTTTCTTAAAGACGTCAGGGAAGTGTGGCCGGCAGAAATGCTTTCCTTAAAGACGTCACGGAAGTGTTCCCGGCAGATACATAGTGTGCAACGGTGTTAAAGCTACTGGCCCGAGCGCGTGGCTTCATCTTTTGTCTCATTTGCGAAGCACCAACAAACGAACTGCAAGACCAAGCCGCACGTTCGCACAACAGCAGGTTTGACAGCGTTGCACACTAAGTGTGAAAGGGAGTAAACACCAACTCAACTCTGTTAAGCCACGCCGCGGTGGTGGCGCTTCGGGCGCACTTCCGGTCAGGGAGCGCGCGCGGAAGTCGTTATGCGGGACGGGCATTGCTGTGTCGTTTCAGAAGAAACAAGACTGCCTGCTCGGTTCATCCGAGAACCTGGATAGGTGCCGTGAAAAGGGAAAACCAGACAGCGTCGCGCCGTGATTGCCTATGCGGAAAACATTTCGGGTTGAAATTATGGATACCTGTGGTCGTCAGACTTGTTTCATTTCTTCCAGGATGAACGCGGGAAAACCGACAAGTTGTTCGGACCACCTGTGGACCACGTTCAGTGCGTCTGCTCGTTAAAAGTGTCGTCTCCTCTTTCAAATACGTCCGCTTGTTCCAACGTTACTAGATTACCTCAGTTGCGGAACTCCCGCGGAGGGGTACCCCCCCCTCACTCACTTCAATCCGCCAGCCGTCGTTCGAAGCGCCATCTAGATTTTCGTTTCATAACTGTGCGTTCCAAAGAGCACAGCTGAAGCGCCCAATGGCGATTACAACGCCACCATTTCTCCCGCAGCGGTCACTGAAGGAACTGCACCTGACATCTAATTTGGCTTCAATCGGCCATTTCCGAGCCGAAACAGATACGGTGGAAGAGGTTACAGGGGTGCCACCCCCGTATCCCCAGCGGACGCGCCGCGAAATACCACCGAAGTTAAGATGCGCCTAGGTCGGGACGCGCTACCTGAAATCACCGCTGAGGCATGGTTGTATAAAAACAAAATTAATTACGCTGAAAAGCTTGCAAACTAAACATTTTATAAAACATCACGCGCCCCTCATTTTGTACTAAACAACAATAAAAGCTACTACAAAAAGAGTGTTTTCCGTTGGTTTTTACGCGTCTAGTAACGTTGAAACGAACGTATCCCAATGGACCTTTTCCGAGAAGCGTTCTGCGCACGCGCGAGCGCCCGATGCCAAGCGGCGGAAGTCTGCACGAAAAATCGAGGAAATTCGGAAGGAGGCTGTGGATCAGCGAGTAGAAAACGTAATTGCAGCATACATATAATTGTGTTACGCAAAAAAAGAAAGCGGACGGAAAGAATAACACGACGTTTAAGTGGACGCCACGGATGCCCCACTTGGACGGCGCGTTGAACACGCCCCGCTGCTCAGAGAACGAAGAAACTGGTAGCGTAGCTCCCAATATCGATTGGTAGCACAGGTAGGTCCCTTCCTCGATTTTTGGTTCGTGCAGCCACCGCCTGGTGCCGTCGGTATGTGAAAAAGGTCCATTGAGTTACCAAAGCAGCCATCCGGCGGCGCGTCGAGCGACGCCGGGCGAGTCGTGGTGAGTGAGGGGGGGGGGGGGTACTGTTCGTGCATGCAGCGTCGAGCAGTTCCGTAGCTCAGCTAATCTAATAACGTTGGCTTGTTCCAACTGTCGTCTGCTCGTTGAAACAGCGGATTATTGCCGCGCCCAAGCGCACCCCGAGTGAGCAAGATGACCGGCGCCCTGAGGCCGTGCTTGCAAACGTGTATAGGGCGGTTTCACGAAACGCTTTTCGGCTTGCGGTAAGCCGCGCTCCGCCATGTTGAGGAACAGCCTCCGCCACTTTCCCGTTTGTTTGCATGCAAAGGATTAATAATTGGCGTCGTTTTTTTTTTTTTTTTTTGTGTTGGTGAAACGCACAAGCATGGCGAGTGGCTCCATCAAGGACAGAACTAGCTCATGTACTACCGAGTGCGTATTTGGGTCACATAAACTCACGCTTATGGTGCATTCACACTGGCGGTTGAGCCGCGTTTGCGACGCGGTTGCGAATGGGGTTCGCAAGCGACCCCGTTCAGACACACCAAGACGCGGTTGGAGCTTTTGCGGCAATCACGCGTGATTTTTTGTGACTTGCGTTTGACAACCTTGTTTTTCAATCCAAAATCTAGTTTATGATCGAAAGTCAGAATTTAGCTGGTATGGTAGAGAAGGCTTTTCTTCGTGCTGTTCGCACGCATTCCGAGTTCACGCCGTAGGAGTTAAAAGACATGAACCGGCGAAACCACGTCGCCGATGTTCTGACGCTTTCCCTGACGCTTCGCCCGAGCTACTCAAGCTCGCCCACAAGCAAAGCCCAGCTAGGCGCGTCCTGCTAAATCATAGGCTCCTGGCTAAAAAAAAAAAAAATGTCCCGGACCGATTTTTTTTAAGTGGATTTTGCTTGTATAAATAGCTCTTAGTTTTCGAAATAAGGGGGACAGTTTTTAGCCCTCGTCGTTCGCTTTTCCATTTTCGGAGAGCGGCATTTGTGGTGCGGTGAATGTGATCGATGCTAGCCGGTCGCGGTCTGGTTCGCGGCGGACTCGTCTTTCGTCACACGTCGATTGGGTCTGCTGTTTGTTTGAGATTAACCTCTAATAAACGTCGCATGGATCACCTATGCGTCATTGGATGCCTACACTTTATTTCTTGAGCAGGTTCCCTTTATTCCTTTTGGTAGTACAAACATCACTGGTCGGGCTAGCGCAGCTATTTTGGGTTACGAAAGGGCCAGGTTGAATTTACAAGAGGAAAACATGAAGGTACAGAGAAAGACAAATGGACAAAGATATCACCGGGAAGATGCGCTCACATAACTAGAAAGGAGCTGAAAAATGGGCTTGAGTAGAGCTAGTTGGGTGCATGACCCTTTTCTATCTCTCTACCTTCGCGTTTTTCTCTCTTAAAGGGGCCCTGCAATCATATTTAAGTGTCTACCTTTTTTGCGGTTTCCACGTCTCTTGGGGTTCAGGCAAGCCAGCGGGCACGGAGAGAGTAACTAAATATCAGTGTGTCATATTTAACCGGACGACACGGAAACCTCCTCCACCTACGGGGGCGACCCGCCGTGTCAAAAGCGCGCGATATGTTTAGTCTTTGGTCCTGGGCTTACTACTGGTCAGAGCCGCCAAAAACTTCTTTTTAGTCGAAATACAAAATATAAGTGGCGCGAACCATTTCAATTATTTATAAAAGTAGTTTTTGTTCAGTATTTCAGATCAGAAAAGAGACAAATGCAGTTTATGAAGTACGGAAACAAGAAATGACCCGTCGACATATATACCCACCATCAAGCGGTGCAAAAAGCGGCGCATACTAGAAAGGTGTAGTGGGATCAGGCACCGACGAGCGGCGAGCATAGAAAGGCCCCGGATGTACTATCGCGGACAATATGAGCTAAAACAGCGCTCCGGCCTGTGCAAGGTACTACCAGCGCCGCCTGTCGCGTCGCTCCGCAAACATGGCGCACCCTGAGGCCGAGACAAATTCTCACTTGCGCTCACTGCGCCGCTGCCCTCTTCCGGCCGTCTGCTAGCGTAAATATTGGCCGACGGAACCACCATCACGATGCCTGTGCAGTGCAGCCCAATGTTCACCGTTTTCAGCTAGCATTCATTTCAGTGCATTTCAATAAAGAGCCGAAGTGAAAAATGCGTTGTCACGCTCGTATCTTCTCGAAAAGCGCTGCCTGACGCAGCAGCCTTGGCCCCCAACAGGAGCGTATCATCGAACGTGTTTGGGAGCGCATCAAGGTAGCCATGTCACGGCGTCCCCTCCGCCGGGCCACTGCCGACGAATTGAGGGAAGAGGTGAAAGGTGAATGGGAGATGCTTCGGGCCGAACCAGACTTCTTGGCCGTGGACCGGTATTAACCTCTTTCGTGAGTTTTACAGCGCCTCAAGACCCCCTGAACCGGACCTCTGCCGATTGGAATAAAGCTTGCTGCTACGATTGCAACGCACTGTTTTATGCCGTTAACCGGCGCATACTTTTGAGTGGTGCATCCTTGATCATGATCTTCTTGTATAGTGCAGTTGAACTTCCACGCCGACTATTAATATTGTGCGTCTGACACTGTCCTCTGAGAATATTATTTCGATGAACTTTCAAGCTCCTTCGCCTGGCAAATTTATGACTGTTAGCTGCACTTTATTAAGACTATGAATTTGTCAATAAAACACTGGTGTCTTGTCAGCACTTATTTTGTTTGAAACAAACACGTGGGCCCAGTAACAAGGAAATATTATTTTTTAACGTTTTCATACCAATCCAGGTTACAACACCTCCTCAATAACATCTATGGATACCGTTGTTTCTTTTTTATATGGCTGTGCTCAATAAAAAAAGAAAGATAAAAAAGGAAATACCTTGAAGCCGGCCTAAATCCCGTATACAAATTTTGGCCTTTATTTTACAATGTCATATTTGGTGCATGCACTTCGTAAAAAAGAAATAATCGCAGCTGCAATATAAGATACTTCGACAATTTTTCTTCACCAGTCAGTTTTTTTCTTCGTGATTCTACACGATCGAATGAAGTAAATCAGTTCCAAAAGAGGGACGATTAATGTAATATCTTGATCCCCCCTCCCCCTTCCGCCCTACCAAACACTTCCCGCTGTCGCACCCGCCGTCTCGCTAGCAGACGGCCGGAAGAGCGCAGCGGCACAGTGAGCGCAAGTGAGAATTTATCTCGGCCTCAGGGCTCGCCTTGCGTGCGAAGCAGGCGACAGGCGGCGCAGGTAGTACCGTGCGCCGGCCGGAGTGCTGTTTCAGCTCATACTGTCCGCGATAGTACGCGGCGGTGCTGCGGTCGTATACGGGCTCGAGGATCCGACCGGCTCCGAGCGTTCCGAAGGCCCTCGGCGAGAAGGTTTGGTTTGCGGTTTGGCCGTTTGGCGGTATGGCAGCGCGAAGTGACTCCCGTTCTGAACTGATCTTTGCCCCGTGTTTGCTGTCGTTTGTGGCCAGTGAAGTGTCATGCTGAATTAGTGTTTAATCATGCAGCAAGTGCAATGCGAGCGGCCCTGGCTGCCCGCTTCATACAGAGCCATAGATAGGGAAGAGTTCCCTGACCACTGTAGAGGCGGTTGAATATATAAGACCATTACAAAACAAGGCATTGAGCATTAAGCACTGTGAGGATCATTTTGCACAGGCTTAATCCAACTTGCATATTCCGAAATATTCGGGTTCGTCCAGTCCGGATTAAACGAGCACTTTCTTGCCGACGACATCGTCAGTGAAAAGGCCGCTTCTGGAAACACAATGAAAACGCGACGCCCAACCACGTATCACACTCTACATGGGGTGAGCAGAGCCCGCGCTCCGCTCTAAGCAGAATTTATTGCCTACTTTTCTCCCCCAAGTCCTCAAGTCTTTGCTCAGGACACTCGACGGCGTTTCCGGCTCATTTTCCTTGAATGGGCTCGCTTTTTGACAATACCCCTGACAATTCCCTGATTTTTCCCGGTAATTAAAATTTCCCTCGGAATTCCCGGTTTTCCCGGTCGCTAGACGCCCTGCAACCTGACTCCAACAAAAACTAACGGCCTTGCGATAAAGTGGAAATGAATCCAAATTAGCAGAAGTAATCCCTTGTCATAACATCTAGTCAGTGACTGGAATGTTTCTTTTATTGATGAAAAACGTCACGAGCGTACCATTCAGGCAACGTTCTTCACGAATATAACTGGGTAAAGGGTTATGACACCTGGGCTAGTAGCGTAACTGGAGCACCAAGGCGTAAAGAGGACAATTTGCTTGCACTAATTTGAAAACACCTGCAGGGGTCAAGTCTGGTCACAATGAAAACGAGAAAAAGTTATATAATTTGGCTCTCATAAAGCGAGCCAAGATATTGTTATCAGACAATCCTCGTCTGCTAACGCGAGTGAAGAACGTGGTCTGTCTGCTACGAATGTCATTCCTAGAAGGAAACAAAACAAGGAAACACCGTAACATTTCAGACACCTTAACATTTTCCGACAACAGGACCTAACAGAAAAAAGGTAGATCGTCTGCTACGAGCGGAGTTCCGCTGCGAAATGATATTGAACGCAAGCTGAAATGGTGATTGCCAGCACTTCATGGCGGAGGCGATAGATAACCAGTGTTGGGTAAAGTACATCTCAAAAGTACTTGAAGAAAAGTGCAAATTAAATGAGAGGTTATGTACTTCAAGTAAAGTAGTAAGTACACCGGGGACAATGCACTTGAACTAACGTACTATCACGAAACTATTCACCAAGGACGAAGCGCATTTTTCGCTGGCAATGTGCGCCAGCAGAACTAACAAGTATAAATATGTTATATATAAATACGTTAAATATGCTATTTGTTTGTACCAATAAATGTATTCCTTTTTTTTTTACAAATACTGCAGGCAGCAACGCTGCTTTAGCAGGGGAGAGTTACATCAGGTGTGATAGCAGGAGGTTTTTATCATCGTGACTCGGGACATCCTATCACACTCCTTCATACAGGCCTGTACTCCTTTGAATTTCTTCGTACTTCCGTGCTCCTTCCGTACTCCCTCGAAAGAGAAATAAACGTATAATTTGTCCTGCCACGTTTTTCGTACTGGCCCGCATAATGACTTCTACCAACTCAAAATATGGCCTCCCAACCGAAAAGGGTGTGCATCCATGCACTAAGAGGCATGCCTATGTGTCAGTTCCTGACAGTTGGCTTTTCCTATTGCTTGTGTGCAAATGGTGAAGCCCGCTTGCCGGCGAGCTGTCGATTAAAGACAAAAAAATTACACCATCTTCCCGAGGGGAACCATGGGGTGATGCGGAGCATCGTGTTGGTTCCGAGGAAAGAGTCAGTTGCGTGCTGACGTCGAGAGATGGCGCCACCGACTGCCCTAGCGTTAACCCCTACGCGAGCCATCGTCGCGGCTCGCGGCAGAGAAACTTAGAACGCTCGCCGCTCGCCGTTTATTTTTGTTTTCACACTTGAAGGCACGCACGCGCAGTGCGTGCCTTCACGCACGCGCACGTGCACGCGCGCACGCGGTGCACGCGCGCACGCAGTGCACGCGCGCACGCAGTGCACGCGCAGTGCACGCACGCGCACTGCGCGTGCACTGCGCGTGCGCGAACGCACGCGCAGTGCACGCAGCTGGTAGAGAGAGAGAGCGGAGAGAGTAACGCGCAGCTGTTAGAGAGAGGGAAGGAGGAGAGTTGCGCGTGCGTAGTGTGACTGCGGACTACGACGCCGACGCCGCGGGACATAGACCCGAGCAAGAGATGCTCCGCATCTAAAATATTCACACGGCGATCCAAATTCCAATAGACCAATCTCACGGCCAGTTTCATTACGTCACTGCTACCACCGTGCATCGTGGGGACTGCAGTCTTTCTGCACGCGCGACAACCCCGCTCGGCTACAGCCAAGAACTACATGTATGGCGGCGTCACGCATGCGTGGAACGCTTAGTGAGATCGGTCAAATGTCGCTAGTGAAGATGACTTGCCAAGTCCAGGAAACCTGCTTCAAGGCCGACGTACAATTTCGCTTTTCTGCAAGGAAGATAATCTTCTTAGCGCCCCCTCTCCTAAGCTGCGAGGGTAGACAAGTTGGAACAAGGTAAAAATTAGAGAAGACATAGGACAGGAGGAGGCGGGCAAAAGTGGAAAGAGCGAAGTGCACGTCGGCCTTTCAGGAGGCGAAAAAGGTCTGAGATTAGCGGTCTGGTACCCCATACATAGGGTTCCGTGTTTTCGGATAAATCCGAAAAACACCCGCCGGTAAAATTTTAGCCAATTCGGATTTATCCGATAAACTCCGAATTTCGATGTGCCAATCCCCCCCCCCCCGTTCCCACACACACATACACACACGAACACATACACGCACACATAAAAGTATTTTACTATTAATGGTTTGATCAGCGCGTAGTGTCAATGGTCCTGGAAAAATGCCACCACACTTTTGTTTCAAATTTCGGTCAAAACAACAGGTCACTGTGCTTTCGGGCCATGACAAAAGTCACTGTTTATATTTCCAGTTAGGGTCATACTATTTGTGCTTTAGAGGAAGGAGAGGTTTTCTTTTTGTAACAGCGAAAGCTATGGACCATAGAGATTGCATAAAATGGGGAAGAGGGACAGTTGAAACTTGTTTATTACATCCTCTAACACGCTACCTTGCGCGACCGCGCGGTAGGTTATTGGAATAATATGGAATGAATACAAGGTTCCCAGAGACTACCACCAGGAGTCTATTGATTTTAAGGTATTGACATTTATCGAAGCGACTCTTGTGTGCAACTTTTGTCGTGGGGAAAATTAGAGTTGCCAGTAGTAATGCCATCAACAACGCCAAATAAAACTGAAGAAAATATTAATTCATACTATCGCGTTTTTTTTTTCAGCATACGTTTGCATTTGAACATTATTTATTTATTTTTAATAAGAAACACTGCGAAATTAAACTCCGAATTTCGGAGAATTGGAAATCAAACAAATATAAACTCCGATAAACGCCCGCAAAAAATAAACTCCGAAAAACACCCTCCGAATTTGACGAAAAATAAACTCTGAAAACACGGAACCCTACCCATACAGCACAAACCTACTGCCCTCCTGTTTCAAGCATGGTGGCGCCATCTAGTGATTTAGCGATCAACAAAACTCGACATCGCCCGAGCCAGCTAGAGTACCCGCAAGATTCAATAAAAATATCCGCTAGTACCGGACAGACTTAAAATAAAACCGCATAAAAACAACTGCCGCGCAATGTTCATAGCTATGACTGTTAGGCTTAAACTCGTATATACTCTCATCAATTCTAAATTTATATAAAATACAAAAAAAAAACATTTTTTTTTAACTAGGGTGTACGAACGTGTTGCGAATGCCGATACTTATGCGCTTGGTGTGGATGCGTTACATACAAAACGACAGTGAAGCCACCTTTTGCGACAGCGTACAACCAAGCATCCATGGGATGATATCGTCAAAATAAGCTTTCAATGGCACACGAGGAGCCAGGCTTCTACGCGCTTATGCGGCAATTAAACGGTACAATATTTGCACGAGAACGTTAGGGTAGTTAGTCAGCAGTGGTAGCGGTGTACTTGACGTCAAGTCAGTTAACCTTGGAGACTGACGAGTTTGTTCTTGCAGGGGCAGGGACGATGTGGAATATTCTGTCCCACGAGGATGGAGAAGGCTCTTGCGGAACGAGCGGAACGCCTTGGAGAAGTTCGGTCTTCGCCCCGAACGAAAGTTCGTTGACCCGCGAGACTTACATCCAAGTACAGGTTCGGGCTGTTCGCCCGAGTGCCTAGACCACCCCGTTTCACCGCGTGCGCTCGATCTTTTTTCTACTTGGTATTTTTGCGAGCTCCTCGTATTTTCACTACCTTCTTTTTCTTTATTTATTTTTTTTGTATCTTCATCATTACACGGTTTCCCATTTAATTTTTGTATTCTTACAAAAGAAATTGAATTTTTTTTATTATGTCTTTAACGAAATATTTCCAGAATATTCACCAAATAGTCACCAATCCTATTTACGCAAAAGATAAACAACCCTTAGACCTGAAAACACTATCTCAAAAGAGTCTTAGAAAAAATGATATAACAAAAAGGAACAACATCCGGAAAAAGAAACAGCCAACATCAAAACACGCAAAACTGGAAACACGGAAGCCTACTTTGAAAATGTTTCCAAAGCTGTCAAATAATTCGGACGACAGTTGACAGCAGCAAAGTTGGAAAACTTAAAGTTGTTCTAGTGTTCAGCACAACCACATCTTGCTCCCCAAGAAAGCGTTTAAAAGGAAAACACAAAAATCATCATTACAAAACGTGCTACTAAATCCAAAAATTATAGAAAAATAAATAAAGCAGCTTTACTATTGCAGAAAAACGATACTGATATATTTAGCGTGCAAAGTATAATGTCAGGTCAAACTCATATTTTTAAATCGGCCTTCCAAAACCAAAGCAACTGTAGCTGAACCGGTTTCGTATTTAAGGAAACACACTTAAACGATCTTCATTTGACATCAAAAATCTCGAATATCGATTTTTTTTAATTTTATTTGGTAGATGGAGGTTGCAGAAAATCATTTTCAAAGTACTGCTGAAGGCGCCCTTCTTCCCGGAGAGTTATGAGTTTTCGGAATTTCCGTTCTCGCGCATCTTCAGCGCCTATCAAAGCTATGGACGCACACTCTTGCTATTTTCAAAAAGGGAAAAGAAAAAAAAATTGTAGACGTTTAGTAGTCTCTGCAATCCGAAAATAGAGCGCAGCTCTTTAGGAGGAAGAGGAAGGGTACGAAGGGGAGGGTATGCCCCTCCTTCTCATTCTCCGTACCCTCCCTCCTCCTCCTAAACTCCACCTCTCCTCTTCCTTCTCCTCCCTCTCCTGCTCCTCCTACTCTTTCCTCCTCCTCTCCTCCTCCTGCCGCTGAATTTGTTCATGGGTGGCGTGACAGGAAGTCGTGACGTCATTTTCCCCGCTAAATTTAGCGGGGAAACTGAATTGGCGTCGAGGTCACGGGACGTCAATTTCCCCGCTAAATTTAGCGGGGAAATTTTTCTGCTTATCTTTAGCGGGGAAACGTCCCATAATGCAACGCGCGCTGTTACGCCCACGGCGACGCCACTCAGGCCGGAAACGGGCGCCTAAGAGCTACGCTCTAAGAAAGACGTCACGACCGGTGCCAGTGCGAGGGTGTGTATACTGGCAAGCTTGCGACTGCACGCGCGGCCCTCGAGCGACACGCGCCTGGCGGCCGAAAGATCCTCCTATGACGTCACGACTGGTTGGAGGTATTTCGTGTTTTCTCGCGTTTACTTACATCTTCGGGGAAAACGAACGTGATATTCAGATTCACGGAATACAAATACGCTAGAATCAACCTCTATCTCATTTTTTTTAAAGTAGTGTTTCAGCTTCCTTTTAATTTTTGCAAGGCGATAGCCTCAAGTTTGTCATTGAATTCCAACTTACTCCGCATCCAAAAAGTAGGCCTTTCGGCACACTCTCCTCTGACGCCTGCTTGTATGGCAGGTGTCCTGTCTCAGCCTCGAGATTTTTGTCCGACGACTTAACCCGCATCCCTGGAAGAACATTCTCTCCCGTGTTTTTCTTAGCTTAGGTTTTTCTTCAAATACATTGATCCGACGCTTGTGTATGCAACTTCTCGCCTTAGAGAAGTGATTTCCCTTTACTAAGTGGCTGCACTGCGGCAAAGTAGGACACGAAAAATCGCAATGTCTACCCCCAGCAGGGGTGAGACAGGTGAAACAGGTTTTGGAGCAATGTTTGGATCAGAAAAATCTGGATTTTGGAGCAGCTTAGGAGCACAAAATTCTCGTTTTGAAGCAGCAGTTTATGCGTTCTGAAGCAACTTTGGAGCACGAAAGTCTACAGTTTGGAGCAGATTAGGAGCAGAAAATGTAAGAGCGGCTTCTCAGCAATTTAAATCATAAAACATTTAATATAAATGACATAAATCAATTTTTTTAATCGTTATTTTTGTTCGCCCTGGTTCCAACAAGTCATCAGCGCCGATACGCACCGAAATAAAATATAAAAGAAAAAAAAAAACTAAAAGGCAAACGCGAGTTTTATGAACATAGATGAGGACAGGAAACACAGGCTAGCTGCAGAACTTGGTGGACACCAGGTACCTCAAGCTTATACGAACTGGTGCCAAAGCGCAATTGTGGTGCAAAACTTTTTAAAGCGGTGATTCGAGAGCATAAACAGGGAAGCACGGTTTACTACAACCACACATCGATCGGACGCTCGTAGAAACCACGTGAAGATAGAAAAAAAAAAAAAAAAAACTCCCCACAAAAGTGAGTCACAAGGTAAATAATGAATTGGTAGAAAAACTATGAGCAATACATGCACGCTAAACGCGGGTGTGTGACTGATTCATTCGATTGCTCACGCACTGGAAGCATGCGTGCGATAACCGAGAGTACTCACGGCCACGGCACCGTCCATTTTGACGAGGTTACGGACACGAATGAACAATTACAAAATGGAGGTGCTCAATAGCACTTTTAAGAAAAGGTTTACACTCAAAACGAAAGAAATACTTAGGTTTGCTCATCCTGATAGCCTGTACGTCGTACTTCCTGCGGCCAGACAGGGAGACCGCGTGACAGCGCAGCGGTAGCATCTAGCATGCTGTCACAAATGACAGCGGAAAGTAGTAGGAAAATCGGGAAGAGACCACGTAGGTATAGAGAGCTGAAATCTTCTAATCCGGCGGTTGCTTGCGCCACCCTGCACCCGTGCTGTGTAATTTACTACGACGAGCAGGGGCGGATCCAGAACTCCGTTTTGGGGGAGGGGGGGGGGGGCGGAAATTTTGTAAGGATGCTAGCCTCCCAGTCTTTCGTGTGCACCGGGGGTCCACCCATGTCAAATTGCCCTCGAGAAAAAGGAAGGGAGGGGGGCGGCCGCCCCCGTCGCCCCCCCCCCTTGGATCCGCCCCTGACAACGAGATTGAATGTTGCCAAGCTCTCGTTTCCCGCTAAATCTAAAGTCGCCGTAAACTTTTTTTTTTAGTTTTTGGGTTACTTTGGCGCAGTGTGGCGCAATTTCGACCGATTTCGCGTTTTTGGCGCAACTGGGCGCAGAAAATTGGGTTTGTATCAAAATGGCGCAATTGGCGCAGATGTCACACCCCTGCCCTAGGTTTTCGCTTCATCGCAGTGCACCAGTGCGCGGTGAGAAGCGCACTCAACGAAGCTACCTAACCCACCAGAACAGACCACGAACACGAGAATATTGTGCGACTTTCGAGTACGGTCAATATCTGATACAGAGATCAAAATGAGTAGTAGATTACTTAAGGTGATAATCAAAAGTTCTGAAAGTTCTGACAAGCCTACCGTAACGATTCGGTCGTTTCGTAGGTTTTCAGCTGTTTTATTTTCAGTATTAATAAAGCGAAATAACGTTTCGGCGCAACGTTGGCACAAATTCATCGCGTTTTGTCCAAATGTAGCAGGATGTAGCAAAGTAAGCACTCTGGCGCAGGTTGGCATAAATGGCGCACATATAATACTGCTTTTTTTTCTTCCTTCAAGGTTAATGTTTGCTAGGAGCTAGAAATTTGTAAAAACTAATTTGATTATATTTTTCTATGATATCAGATAATATGACTGCGGATTTATTTCCGATCGCCCACACCTATTGAGTTATTAGTGATGTATACAAGGCCTTCAATATTGGCTTCAGTGCTTCCTGGTCTATATAGATTCCTAGTAAAGTCGGAAGACTTACCACTCAGAAGTGCAATGAAGTGCTTGTTTTTGGACTAACTGAACTTTCACGAGTTTTGGTTTTTACTTTGTCATCATTGTAGCACAGAACAGCCCCTAATTCAGTGAAAGTAGCCACATTATACCTTAAGATAAGAATCCTTTCTTTTAAAGTTTTCTTTTTTTTTTTTTTTTAGAAATGGGAGATAAAAATTGGGAGCTTTTTTCAAAATCTGGTTTTCAAGGCAATATTCCAAAATTTAAATTTTTCAAGCCCAATTTTTTTTTTTAAATACATGAAATGGTTTGTTTTCATAACAATGTCATTAAAGCACACAAGATAGCATTGCAACATGGTCATGCTGCATTGGCTTAATTTCTCAAATACAGAGCAGAGAGCAGATACCCTTTGAGGCAGTTTAACTTTTTGCTGTCTATATAATCAAGAAACAAACTTGACTTGAATATTTGAGCAGATCGTCTGCGAACCGAGTCCACACGCTGCTTTGGAGAACATTTTGTCTTTACATCATCCCCATCAGACAAGTAGGTCTGACCAGCAGCACCACATCATTTTGGGCACATGATCGTAAAGTCTACCAAGGTGACAATAAGGTTGGTCCAGGTGCCCAAACTCACACGAGATGTGTACAGGACCTGTCCCAGTCCCCCTTGTACTTGGCTCCCATCTCAAGTGCCTTGTCTCGAATCTGGGACCTGGCCGGATTCTGGAAGCCACTCAGCACAAACACCACTCCTTTCATCAGCTCATGGAAGCGTGGCTGAACCTTTTGCTTCTTTGCTGCTAAAGAAGGCAAGATTAGAAATATAGAAACGATCGATTCAGCAAGGCAATTAACTGTGAAAATCACATAAGGAAAACAAAAGAAGTCTTAATATACAAAACGTCATACCACAACTGTGGTTGATGTATGGCAATTATCTGCACAAGTTTACTAGGTACGTGCTTTGTGACAAGGTTAATGCGAGACAGGGTAGTTGCACTTTTTTGCAGTATTCTGAGAGAGGTTAGAATTAGACACCAATATTTTCAACTAACCAGATGCCAGGCATACATGCATACGTGCCTTATGCATACATTATATGCCCTATTTCTTGTGAAAAGGGACGTTTATTGCGGGGTGCAAAATTACACGACGGTGCGACTTATAGACTGGAAAATATAGTATACGGGACCTTCCATTTCCAGAAACTGAGATTTTTTGTTGTTTTTTACAGTTGCCGCGAGTTGATTAGAAGCTCACCTTCAGGTTTTGGTGTCTTTGGAGTCAGCTTTTCAGCCGGAGCCTTTTTGGGCTGCTCAACAGGAGGCTTTTGGGCTGCTCAACAGGAGGCTTTTGCAGGCTTTGGTAATGGTGACGCGACCTTTCTTTCCACCAAAGCAGCCGGTTGCTTCTCTTCTTTCTTTAAAAAATACAGAATAATAAATTGCACTTAATGAATTATGAACAGTACAGTAAACAGAAGTGCGATGACTGGCAACTGTCACATATGCATGCAAGGAAGCCACCACTAGTGAATCAATAAAGCACATGTGACCTTCGCACAGGGGCGGATCCGGAACTCCATTTTGGAGGGGGGGGGGCCAGAAAAATTTGTAAGGATACTATTCTCCCATTTGACGGAGTGGTTCTCCAAATTCAGAGTTCAAGTGTGCCTGCTAAGGTGCGACCTACCCTATTTTGAGCCCTTGTCCTGAGTACCGAGCCTTTACCACCTGGCAGGCCGGTAATCGGTTTTATTTGAAGGGGGGGGGGGGGGGTCTACCCATGTCAAATTGCTTTCCGAGAAGGGGGAGGGGGGGTCGACTTAGTTTGGGGGGGGGGGGGTGGCCACTCCCTTTGCCCTCCCCCTTGGATTTGCCCCTGACTTCGCAGTTATAGTAGCGTGTACACTTTAATCAGACCTGTCTATTCGATCCTTCGGCCAGGCCGTGGGCTCTGACTGGATTATCACAACTGGCAATGGGGATGAAATTCGAAACACCCAAGGGCTGTCTTAGCACATGTGACTGAATACTGAACTCCATCGCATATTGTGAACTGTAATGGTAGTTTCCACAATGCCTCACTAGCAAGCTACTTTTTGGGAGCAAGACTAGTCCCCAATATCAAATCAAATTGGTGAAAGACGGAAGGAAAAGAACATAGATGGTCCAAGGGCAAGATCAGCGTATGCCCATTGAGACTGAGCCAATATAGAAAAAAAGATTTTCGCATCCGATCTTTAGATTCATTCTTCAGATGCCATTGCTCATCTTCTGGGGAAATGCATTATGGCAGAGCTATTGTCCAGCAAATATCTTACTGAAATTAGTCTTAAGAGAATTCTGAAGACATTAATCATAATTTTTGAATATTTGAAAAAACTCTTATAGTGCTTCCAAGAGTAAAAGTGTGCCGCGAAACTGATAGAGTCGCAAACAGTACCTGCCAATCATTCAAAGTTTTAAATATACAATAATACTTTTGAATATACTCGAATAAACTCGAATATGTGCAGGAGTATGCCGCAAAACCAAGCGAGTTGCAAACAATATCCGCAAATCATTCAATGTTTTGAATAGTCACAGACTTACTAAATAAAAATGCCAAAGCCATACAAAGAAAAAAGCAAAAAAACAAGACTTTTCTAATCAGTATGGCATGGTACACGAAAATGGGAAGCCTACTTTTAATACTTGTGGTACCGGCTTCAGTGACTTCTCTTCGGCAGTTCTGAGTGTCGTGGCTGCAAAAGATGCACCTTTGATTGCAGCAGGACCTGGAAGGATCACAATTTTGTTAGCTTCCAATTACAAAATATCATCAGACTTCAATGGTAAAGTGCCTTTGAGAACACATTGAGTCGTCGCCGTCATGCCTATTATGATGACAGAGGCCTAACAGGCTTTCTGAAGCAGGAGTCTGAAGGTCTGTTCTAAAGGGACGATTAAAAACTCCAGTCAACAGAAAACTGCAAGTGAGCAATGAAAGCGGATGAAGAAAATATTGTAGCATTCAGAAAGTAAAGTTCTAAGTGGACATCACGCACGATTAAAGACAGATTATACGTACGAAAAAACAACTTTTCTTCCTATTTTCAAGCACACAAACAAAATTATTTTTCTCTTCTTTACGGCAGAAACAAGTACAAAGGCATAGCTGCATCACATTCACTTGGCACGTGGTAAACAAAGCTTGTGCTTAAAGGCCGATCTCCTTCTGCCGTGAAGAAAACCGATTCCCAGTTTCCTTCACTCCATTCCCCCTCACACACTTCTTCTCTCCCCACAAAAGCGGGTCTCTGAGAAAGGAACAGGGCCTCCCCTCTATCTCAAAGGGAAGGGAGGAACTGAGGGAGAGTTTCTTTCTTTCTGGCTGTTCATTGGCCTTTAACTGAATCATTTGAGCTGTTAGCGAGCAAGCCTCTATCTCCTTGGTTTCAACTTGATTAAGCAAATAATCACAATCAAATGAATTTGGGCAGGACATATGCCTGTTAGGAGAGGTGAAGCATGACCATCTATTGAAGCAGCAAAAGGTTATCCCCTAGCTTAACCATTTCGATTATGTGTGTGCGAATTAAGAGCACAAAGAAAAGTTTAGAAATCAATTATAATTCACGCATGTTGTTTGTTTCGTTATCACATATATTTCTTCTCATTTTACCCCATCTACTTGAGTGAGATGTTGGTCTACAATATAATGAAACAAATAGAAACAGAAGTGTAGGTGCATATATTTCTGTTGAGCTGTAGGGACATTTTAGCTCAATAGAATAAGCAGTCAAACAATGACAGCGCGCAGCATGTCAATAGTGACATCAAGCCGATTTCAGCTTTTGGGATGCAGCAGGTGCTTGTGACTTTTCTCAACATAGTGCAGTGATGTGCCGTTAATATGCATACCCCACCACATGGACGAACCTTTCAGGAACTAACTCGGTATATACATGCATTTTGTCCTTGGTATTATGAACAACTCACATCATGAACAGCTTTTAGGGGAACAGAGGTGTCCACATTGACGAGACAAGACAACGTATACTACCATGCATTCTCAATTTTACACAATGGCAGTGCAGAATCCTTCCATAACATTTGGGACGAACCACAGTTGAAGGCACCAACTCACTTGTTGAAGTATCTTGCGAAAGACGCTCTTTTTCCTTTCGCTTGGCAAACCAACTTCCCACGGCCAGGTCCGTTTCATCGTCGTCACCTTTAAGCTGGAAGCCACCCAAGGCTGCTTTTGGAGATGAACCTCCCTGAAAAAGCAGTCACATTAATGTAACCTACAATTCATCATTCGTGTGTCTTACTGGGCCTGTTTTGAGCATCCGGAGAACTCTCAAACGATGACATTTACAATAAGCCTATGTTACAGTGGGGCCAGTAAAGCAGAGCTATTCTCTGCTGGCCTACTGCCACTGCAGTATAATCAAAAAAACAAATGTAGGGTAATTCAGGGCAATTTAAAAGAAGACTGCATTTAATACGTTCAACATACATTCTCATGAAGAGCCTACACTGCTGGAATGCTTTCAAAGTATACATGAAAAAATAGCAAATAGTGAAAACTTTAGTCACTGATTCAAATAAATACACTGTTCAATATTTTTATATGTAATGTGGGTGGACATGCTATTCCGGTACTAGTTGATAGTTCCTTCTAATCAAAAACAAGCCATATAAAGGATAAGAACAGTGGGATAAGAGATATAGCTCGTTCAATATGGAATCTACGATGATTAAAAAAACAGGCAGTCAGCTTCAGATGGCTGTAACAATATAATCACCAAGCACCTGAAAGGTTTTTGGCCTGAGTTGCAGTCAGTGCAAGCAAGTAAAAATTTTCTGAGATATTTTATAGTTTGATTTTTCTAGAACATTTGGCACATATTTTGGCCTCGCAATCGCCGTTCAAAGCACTCAGAAGCTGTGAATCACAGAGGTTAACTGATTTTTCTAATATAGATAACCTTTATTTAAAGGTATGGTAAAGATTTTATGGCATTTGTTTTTGTTAGAGTAGCTGTGTTCCATTTACCTGCGCCTCCTGCACCAGTGCAGAAAAGTGTAGGGCAGTGTACTTCCGCTATGTGTATCGAGATGCTACCAGAAAAGCACCGCCCTACACTTTCCTGCACCGGTGCAAGAGGTCCAGGTAAATTGAACATGTCTACTGTTTGGCAACATATATCTAGTTAGAAACCTCGTTAACGTCGATAGCAGCATGCTGAGTCTAGGACAAAATAGTCCCGGTTAGAATGGTCCCGTCAACATGGTCCTTGACAAAATGGTCCCGACATGAGCTCCCATAGTACACAATCCGGACATATTTGTCCTAGGTGAACTTATCAATACGTAGAGCGTTCTTAACAGGACGAAATGGCTTGGACTTTTATCTTGAAATCTCGTCAGCGAAAATCGTCAAAAAATTCATTATAATCAATTGAAACAACATTTTAAAACCTGGCTATCTATACCATGTAGCGCCATTACAAAAAAACAAAAGACTGCACGGCATATACAAAGTATAATCAAGATAACCGTCGGGTCGCACAGAGCCTGTTTGCAACTAGCGCTTCGCAGCCTCAAAAACGATTTGTTGTCTTAATATCATTTTCTCCACATACCCCACTTGGACAAGCACAATAACAAGCCGCGAATGCACTGCGCGTCGGTGCCCCTGTCCCTCAGATTGTTTTCTGCCGCTCTGTCTTTCGTTTTCTCTTGCTTCTGGATCCTTCCGTTTAACTTCCCTTCCCGGTCTGGTCGTCGGCTCCTCAGTCTCGTGTTTGGCAGAGGTGTCGGAGGTGTCTCGCTCGTTTCGAGAGTGTTGCTTCTCTTTATTGCTTGTCCCTCCATTTTTTTCCGGGTGTTTCGATCATCTCGGGGTCGCCATACGAGCAAGAGTCAAGTGTTCAATCCGGTCATCGGTTGTGAATTCTCCGACGTTAGCTCGTGACTCGCTTGACCGTGAACATGGCGCAGCCCAAAGAGGTTCTATTTTTCCAGATGCGAGATTGCTCGGGGCTATGTCCCGCGACGTCGTAGTCCGCACTCGCACTACGCACGCAGCAACTCTCCTCCTTCCCTCTCTCCAACAGCTGCGCGTTACTCTCTCCGCCTCTCTCTCTTTCTTCCAGCTGCGTG
The DNA here is from genome assembly GCA_037355805.1 of Ixodes ricinus. Taxonomy (NCBI): domain Eukaryota; kingdom Metazoa; phylum Arthropoda; class Arachnida; order Ixodida; family Ixodidae; genus Ixodes; species Ixodes ricinus. The sequence goes on along the minus strand of JAZHYW010001468.1, from coordinate 11,362 downwards.
CACTGCGCGTGCGCTCGCTTGTACTCGCACCGCGCGCGCATGCGCAACTCTCCTTTTCTAGTCTCGCTCTCCTTCAAGTGTGAAAAAAAAAAACATGGCGTGCGGCGATGCGCTTCAAGTTTCTCTGCCGCGAGCCGCGACGAAGGCTCGCGTACGCTAGGGCAGTCGGTGGCGCCATCTCTCGACGTCAGCACGCAACTGACTCTTTCCTCGGAACCAACACGATGCTCCGCATCACCCCATGGTTCCCCTCGGGAAGATGGTGTAATTTTTTTTTAATAGAACCTGTGCTGATGCCGCGATTGTTAGAAGTTTTATTTAGCACATCGCGCGACCAGAGGTAAACATTTTGGTACTTTGCTTATCTCGAAATTTCGCTTATCTCGAATTTTTTCACGGTTTTTACGACTTCGAGTTAACGAGGTATTACTGTATATATATATTAGAAAAATCAGTAAAAGTGATAGCAGCATGTTGTATTGAAGCAGTGCATGAATGGATTGTTTCTAAACTGATTTGTAAGCAATTAATTTACATACCTTTGGGTCCATCTCTTCAGGTGAATGTAATGTGATGAAAGCCAGGCCATACTGCATACTCTAAAATAAAGCAAGTAAACCAAATTAAGGCAGATGAACAAAGTAGGAACTTGGTAACCAAGTTAGCAACTTTTTTATGTTACAGTTATCACTCGCTGATCAGTCATATTTTAGGGCAGTGCTACATGCCCTTGACCAACAAGGAAAAACAGCTCAGCATTTGGAAGTTCACTGGAGAATGGCAGAACATTTTGAACATTTTTCTTAAAATATCAATGCAGGAGCATCAGTATTCTCATCTGCCATAAATAATTTCAAGTGTCCAAGTCAACTATTTCACTAACTTTTGAAAGGACTGCCTTCTGAATTAGTATTTCACAGGACTTAAAATTAAGGATGTACACTTAGTAAGCCCATGAACCAGTGGCAAAATTTGCCACAGCAGGCAATTTAGTTACATGATAAATTTTCTGCACTTTCTTTTTTTTTTCAATTTGCAAGGCTCGCTTTGAAAAACAGTAACCGAGGCCAACATAGATTGTTCAAAGTAAATAAGGTTAGACATTCTAGGGTAGAACTTGGTGTCCCCTAAATTTTGAGTATCAAGCAATGAGCTAATAGATCTTTACCCAGCTAACAACTCTATCCTGAGTTTAAATGACAAGTCAGATCAGTATGAGTGGATGGCCAGAGAAATACTAAAAAACAGTGCATAAGTAAGGTTTTAAAAAATAACCAATCCCTTTCTAGTAAAAGTACAAAAAAGCTTTAATTATTTTTAATTAATTCTAAACTTCCCATACACCAAAATCCAATTTTTCTATAATGAAATTCAATGTTCCTTCACTTTATCCCACAAAAAAAACAAAAAAACACACTTTTTATTTTTTAACTTAAAACGAAATTAACAAAAAGAACAGTCCAGCCCCATGTATCCTAGGAGGTTGTTTGACAATCACTGAATAGCAAAGTCATGAAGACATTTTCTTAGCATTGTCTCACCTTATTGATTACAGATGTACAGTGATGTTTCGTTAGCATGGGCATCTCTGTTCCCGTAAAAAGTCGTCCATAATGTGAGTTGTCCATAATAATGAGACAAAAATACATATATTTTCCAAGCTTGTCCCCGAAAGTGGTGTTCATATAGTAGGCTATCCATATTAACAAGGTCCATCTTAACAAGACATGACTGTACTAGTAAACAGCTCAAATGATTCGGTTCTTGTACTCTAAACTAAAGAACACTTGAGCATTATCTGACTTTGCACAAGTGCCTTCAAAATTCAAATAATTGCCCAGATACCTATGTCCACTAGCATGTGTATATATGTTCCAACGTGTTTCTGAAGGTTACTGTTACTTTCTTTTTGAATCGAATTATTTTAAATTGTCCCATGACATGCATGCATTTGTATAATGCCGTCAGCACAGCAAAAATTTTAAACTAAAATTGAAGCACTTAAAGGGGCACTGACACCCCTAAAGGTCGTATTTTTTTTATTGTCTAAAACCACGCACGTTGTAGTCATAAACACGCAAAAAAAAAACGCATCGCAAAAAAGACCTTTTCGCTGCGCTAAGGCTTCTTTTATTTTTGGCGTTTAAATCTCCCGCCGCTACCTCCTTGCTTCTTTTGATCGATGACGTCAAAAATCAGGAAATTTAGAAGCTTTGTAGGCGGCCTTTCTATAACATTTAATAACGGCAATCGTAAAGCATGTTTTTCTTAACGCAATTGCAAACGCACTATGGCCCCTCTTTTGAAATACCGAAAATCAGAGTTCGGTGAGATGTCCCCTTCCCTAGATTTGTGTCCTCCCTCAGAAAACCCGGCGGCGCTCGAGCAGATCGGCGAGTCGGCGAAGAAACCGGTTTTTTCCCGCCGCCGGCTCCCTTCTATCCCGCCAGCTCGCCTCCTCTCGCATCGGGGTCAGCGGAGGTCCGAGGAAAAGTCGAGTCGCAGGAGACCGCAAAAGCTGACTTCCTGCACTGGCGCGGACGCGCGGGAACTTCAAATTTGGCATTTGGAAATTGTTTTTTTAATTCACAAATACTGAATTCCCAAGTTTCGAATTTTGAGGGTAAGGTCCCGGCACCGTTTTCAATCGTTTCGGATAATAAAAAAATATGATTTTGATGTGTCAGTGCCCCTTTAAGTAAGACTTATCTGACTATCTGTTAGGCATCATAACCAATGCATCAGATGTTCATGAATACATAAAACTAAACCAATAAATAAATGTACGAAGGAGGTCTGTGCAAGTACAAGCTCTCCTCGCACCTCTTTTCCCAAGGCTGGTGCGCACGAGCACCCTGAGACAGACGCAATCTCTGTGTAGTACCACTCCACTGCTCTGATGACAAGTGCATCCAAAAGTAGGCGTTTACGTTCACCATTGGATGTCATCTTTACGCTCGAAAAAGACCGCCGATAGAGAAGATGTCCAAGTGCAAAAAACAGAAATGCATCTTAAATTACCTTGTTAAAAGGCTGGGTGCAGACGACCTTGATACGGTCCCATTTCTCTTTTGCAAACGTCTGGGAAAGTTTGTCAGTGCTGAACATACGCACACGGTTCAGATTGGTGCCCTGGCGAGCATCCATAGGACTCATGAAGGAGGAAGCCACGAGAAGCACCTGAGGGAGCAAAGTGTGGGTAACAAAATACAAGTTACAACTGGGAAAAATAGCGACTGGACGTTACTTGGCATCATCTTCAACAAAGCCATTCTAACTCAGTGGACGGGTGTATTAGCACGTCGCAGCTCAGAGAAGGTGGAGCAGAAGCTCACGCTGCGGAACCTAGGGATCAATCCTCACTCCTGCCCATTTCAAACTGGACGAATATGGTGAAAGCATGTGTTCATGTAATCGCTACTATGTGACGCATGTTAAAGAGCCCAGGTCAGCAGTCCTACTGCGCTGGCTAAATCACTCGTCTACAACGGAGACACAAGGCACAGCTTGAGGCCTTCTCTATGCCTTTTCGAAAAATAAGTGCAAATATAGATTGAGTTGTGAGTCAGCACTGTGTGAGTGTTTTGTCTGCTGTGACTGTGTTACTAAGTGTGATTATTTTTGTGGCCAGTGGTGACGTGTGTTTGTGTGTAACCCCATACTTGCGCTGTTATTTTGAGACATGGATAACCAACTTGCCCAAGCCGCCGTTTTGTGCACAACTCTTTCAGTTGATAAGAGATGAAGAACGGTTGAGAGGAAAAAAAGAAGAAAATATCTGCATCGAGGAGAGCAGCATGCTAAGACACTCAGCGAATGCAATTAAATCATGTAACATGACCCTAGCAGAAAGCCAATGTGCAGCTTCACAAAAAAACAATGTTTGCTGAGCTCCTTCAATGCCAATGGATGGCTAGACACAACATTACAGGAAACATATTCCTTTATTTCAAAATTTCAGCAGCAATTCATTGAATTAGTTTGCCCTTATAACCAGAGGCAGATTCAGAGAGGGGGTCCGGATGTCCTAACCCCCCTTTTGAATTCGGCATGTGTAAAATTTTAGGGTGGGGAAACGGGTTGGGGGGGGGGATTCTCAAACATATAATATGCTGACCTCCCCTCCAAAAATACCTATGTACGCCCCCGCTCATAACGTTAACAGCTTATGTTTGTCTGAGATTTGTTACATTTCTAGGAGATTTGTCATTAACAACTATACTTGTTTTCACCTCAAGAACCGTAGTAAAAAAAGTCTGGCTCCTCGTGAAGCGTTACTAATTTCCCCCTTTATGTAGAGAATTAAGATATATGTAGGTACATTTTAGGTTAGATGGATGTTATCTTATCAACACGTACACATTTCAAACGCCATAAGAGTTTCTTCTTACTCCGACAACCAAGTCTTGTAAGAACAACTTGGCGCTGCGTATGAACAATGCGTAAACATACTTTTGTCTTCAGGTGAAAACGTTTATAGTATTGATCCTTGATACGAATTACTTACTAATCCAGACCATTTCAATCATTCATTTATACAAGCATTGATATCCAGAGATCCCCATCTGCAAGACAGCCATCGCCTCACCTGAAATTCCGGCGCAGCATCCGACGACCTCGCCACCAACACTTCAATAAACGCAGAGCTCTCATTTCCAATGTCGATGGAGGAAATCACGGAAGCCTTCTCCAATTGCAGAATGACGGACGCTTGCTTCTCTCCAGCTGTCGCACACTTCCACTTTCTGTACCTCTCCGACTTGAGGAGGTTCTCGGCCTTGTGAACCTGCACAAGTGATTGCCATTATTGGTGACTCGTTCCTCGGCACCTAGGTTACTTTATGGGGCCTGGAACGCGTCTCCGACTGATCTGTTTACCGCGTCCTAATAAGTGGTCCCTAAATTTCCAAAGTAACAATAATAATCCCTGGAGAGGGGGAACAAAAGGGACAAAGGACAAACACAAATCTCCAAATACAGCAAGTTGACAGGTGTGTGACTGGAAAAATCCACCTGGTCCTGGTATAGAAACCTGGAGCCTCTCCATTTCTAGTGGAGCACTCTACCAACTGAGCTAACCAGTAGTTAGATGTCAACAGAGCAGACTCCTGGTTACCTCAGTTGGTAGAGCAATCCACTGGAAATGGAGAGGTCCCTGGTCCGATAGCAGGACCAAGTGGATTTTTTCAGTCACGCACCAGTCACCTAGCTGTATTTGGAAATTTGTTATTGTCCTCTGTCCCCCTCGTTCTCCCTCTCCAGGGGTTATTATTGTTATTCTTGTCCAGCTCACGGCACAATTTTAATAACTGCATTAATATCAAAACCTATATTTCCGCCTGATGACATCATCAAAGTGTCGTGCTGTCGCCAGCCACGATCCTGGTGGTGTCACAACAGCAGTGATGGATGATGCGGATGCCTGTTCTGCTGCAGGTCTGTCTCCAGCTTGGCGGTCCACAGAAGCTTCGGCAGCCAGGAGTTGGGATGCCATGATGACAGGATTACTTGCATTAGCTCATACTTTTTGCCGGGTGCTCCAGCACCAACCACCAGGACCGCAACATTGCAGCATGACAAGCCAGCTTCTGCGATGTCCTTTGTTGCAACTTAGGGATCACTTTTGATGTATGGGCAGGAAGGACACTAAACAGACCAGTCAGAGTCGCATACTGGCAGCGCAGTTACACAGCTCCATGCACGACTCCTACTCGGTACATCCTACATATTTTCCTCGTTATAAAATAAATAGTCATACAAACATAGGACGTGTAGGAGTAACACATACCAACCAATGCATTGCGAATAAATACAACGTATGTGGAGCGCAAGTTTGTCTGCTCCTTGCATACGGGTTGCGGCGATGACAGGATGCCGAGCTCTGATTGGCTAGGTTGGAAGGAAAGTGCGTAGACCTCGAGAAAGCTAGCATTGAGGTCGACCCACTATCTTTCCAATCAGAGCCAATCGGAACTCTGTCTTTTGGCACCGCAACGCCTGCGCAAAAAGCAGACAAACTTGTACTCCGCACTGGAGATGTTTGGGATATTTTTAAGCACTTGTTAGTTGTTGATACCAGGTCGGGGAATGAAAGAGTTTGTGCAATTTCTCACACAGCCCCACTGAAGTGACGCAACGCAAAACAAAATAATTGCAGTGCAATTATAGTTTCCCACCTACTGAATTTCGGTCACGTGTATGTCATCCCAATTCCATGTTCGTCGGAGGAAACGCGATATTAACAAACACTAACCCAATGTTCACTTCAGCTGAATTCACAAACATTTCAAAAGGAATGGATCATTGTAGTGTGTTTATTTAGGCAGACTGCATATGCGGAGTGCAAATTCGTCTGCTTCTTTTGCATGGGTTGTGGTGACGTCAAAATTCAGAGTGTCGAACCGAAATTTTTATCGGTTCGGTTCCGGTTCGGGTTCACGGCTTTCGGTTCAGTTCCGGTTCAGTTCCGGGGAGCAAAAAATAACGGTTCAAACCGGTTCGAACCGGTTCGAACCGGTTTGAACCGCTAAATTGAGAATATATTTTCCGCATTGTTCTTGCAATATACACCATTTACGCCGTGAAACGATTAACTATATAGTTTCTTCGATCGTCCCTGCAATTTACTTTTGTTTTTTAGGTACCAGAAGTATGAAATTCAGTTATTTAATTTCGACACAAGAGTAGAAGAAAATCTACATTAACGTACGTTACGTCGTGTTCATACGACTCAACATCCCTTTGTTTACCAGTAACATATATTTTACCTGAATCAAAATGTTTAAGTACAAGAGTAAAGAGTTGAGCTTGTTGGTACATACATGTAAATAGATCAGCTTGAAATTTAGAACTATACTGTATTTTCTTGTCCTTTCTTCGTGTTTAAGTAAAATTCTAAAATGCAAGCTGATCTATTTACACGGTATAAAATGTTGTCGCGAAGTGTGGTAGGTCGCCTAAAATACCCGTGATTGGTACAACTTTGTGTCGCAGTATTAAAAGTGAAATCGTGATTGTGTCCTTGAACTAAGGAATTAATTACATCACATAAAATTATGAAATGAGCACCTCGTGGCCATATATATCATGAAATATGGTTTACAAAATACGCTTCACAATATATATGTATATGATGACGACACAACTGAGCTAAAAGCAATGAAACTTTCAAAATGTCACAAAAGTTTAGGATAATTCCTTTCAGTCTATTTTTTATAGAAACACCGAGCGGAAATCAAAATGCTTGTTGTTCTAACCAAACATTGTTTGCACTCAGCACCGCATGCATGCGACTAATCATGCATCAAGGAGTAATCGCAATTGTTCACTCTAATCTATACGCACCTTCGCATTCAGATCGAATCTGGCCCAAAATAGCGCTTGCCCAAGTGAACATTTTCTTATACAGGATAAGCTGGCATAGCCTGGCTGTGGAGGTTTGTTCTTCACAAGATGCCGGTCAATTTAATTTGCAAATGAGCATCACCCTTGCTAATTGATGATTTTAACGCGATAGCGTTAAGGAGCTCATGTCGCAGAAAAGCCGATGTCGGTGGCGTGACTGGAAAATCCTGATTGGTCGATAGGGTCATGACGTCAGAGCTACATGCCCTCGCGCAAGAATTTCAAACAACCCACAATGCTCACGTGAAACGTGACATCACGCGTGGAATGAGAGTGATTAAAACATGACATGTAATGCGAATTAAAGGTCGCCGTATGTCTCAAATGATTTCACTTTTTAAAGTAATTCCTTTTCCTTAAAGAAAAAAAATTAAGAATTTTAGGCGGGATTCGAACTCACGATCCTTCGGTTGCGAGTCAGGCACTTTTGACTAGGCCACGCGAGGCACGCTTGCGCGGCAAATGAGAATGCGATGCAAACGAGGCCCGTTAACGCTATCGCGTTCCACTTTTAAAGGCGAAGCTTAAGCGTCCTCCAAGATTCTTTTTTGTTAAGTAAAACGAAGTAGTATTTCACGTTCTACTCGACATGGCAGCTACTTAATTGGACACTTTCTGGCGGTTTGCGTGCGTAATCGTCATAGTTCCGCCGCGCGCCCCTGTTTACTTTGTTTTTGTCCAGCCCACAGACACATAAAAGTAATGTTCACCACGTAAAAGAGGCAATAACAGACTTCTATATGTTTGAGAAGTTATATGTGTGAGGAACACATAGTTATTTAAATTAGCTTCAAAATCAGAAATGTGTGTAGGCGCCGTCCCGTATCACTTACAACGTGCCTGTCGAGGATAAAAACGCCGGAAAAGATTGGCAGAACACCTTTCAGATAATTTGGGGGGCATTGCTTTAGGGTGGTCGGCCCTTTATTTATGTTGTCAAATATTCAGTTAGTAATCAAATATATTTTTATAATGATCAATAAATTTTACTTTATAAAGTTCACATAACCGCTTGAGACCGACGCGGAAGGACGATACTCGAAACTACACGAGCTGTGGAGTCTGCGTAAAAGTGTTTTTCTGTTTGCTGATTGGCAGTGTGAAATATCGGCTTGCATTGTATGCCAAAAAGGACTCTGTGCTCACATGATAGATTGGAAGTCAAATGCACGAAATGTTCAAAAAGAGAGAGATAATTAATGTTATTTTTCTAAATAATCCCTTACAGAACGACTTACTGCCAAAAGAGATGCGTAAAGATGCACGCAATGAAATTCATAATTTTACATAAATAGCGCAAAGGACAGACGAATAATCGTAAAATCTTAGTATAAATCACATTTCATCAGCTTGCATGAGCTCGAAACTTCGCTAGATACTGCCTCGGGAGGCTAATGTTTTATTCGGTTTTACCTGCACTTGTTTTGGGCCCTCACTTTACAACACTATGCTTGAATAGTCATGCGCTCAAAAATTTCTCTAGGCTGCCATATATCATCGCGAGACTGTTATAAATACTGCACAACTTTACAATTAGGACATCTATTGCTAGTGTTGCGAACATCACATTTCACCAGAAAGCTGAACTGTTTAACATTGTATGCACGTGACGTCATCACACTATAGGCTGGTGGTCATTGTGATTTCTTCTTGCTGAGAAAATCGAATTCGATGGTGCAAAATGCACGCTGCAGGAGGTTCAAGCTCAGTGAAAGCCAAGTATTTGAAAGGCACGTATTATTATTCTTAGTGCATTGTCGTGAGGAACGGCGCGAACGTGTGGCACGACAAAAACATGCTTTTTTAGCAAGAGCGTTTTTGCAAACAAAGTAGTTTCCGGGGTAACGCTTTTTGGTCTGCGCCAAAGATGTGGGGAAGAGGAACCTTTACAACACAGTATGTTTTTAAAACTAACCCCCCTCCCCCCCCCTCACACACACACACACACACACACACACTTCTTTTCACAGCGGAGCTGTTAAGGGCTAGTTTCCCCAGTATGATACTAAATGATGACACTAAACTTTGGACAGCTACCGCCATCTATAAGTGACGACGGCAACCAGACAAACGGCTGGCCGGTTGTCTGGTTGCCGCCGTCGCGCATAGATGGCGGCAACCTCTCCAGCCTTTCCACTCTGGCTTGCCGACTTGTGGCCGGCCATTACTTCATTCCCACCATAGTACAGCTTCGCTGGTCTTCCTTCTTCACCAGAGTGGAAAGGCTGAAAGTATTCCTGAGGAATTGCCTCCTCCGTTTGTGTGTGCTAATTCGACGATTTTGTTTGTCACTTGTTAACAGCAACCCTTCATTGCTTTTATTTTGCACTCCGTGAAGTTTAAAGGGGTCATAAAACGATATCGGGTTGGAATGTTCATGACTTTTCCGAGGCGTACTGGTCCTAGTCTGGCCCAAGTATACTCGCACAGACCGCCACTGATTCAGACGCTTCTTTGTCGCGGTGAAATTGCGAGGATAAAATGAGACTATTTCTTTTAGTCTTGCCTTCGCAAAGATTGATGTCGTAATTGTGGGATCAAAACCACCCGCCTAACGACAGTCGAGCGCGGCTCATGGATTGGACAGGAGAACTGCGTGAGCACTGTACATCGGCTCGTAACAATCAATGCCTCTGCGGACACTTGGGTAGTGGCTCGTGTCCAACCACTGCGGTGATGAGAATAGCCGAATTCTTTTAACGCTAATTGGCGGCATAAGATAGGCACCAGGCCACGTGGCCGCTTCTGGCTCCGAGTTGAGGGGATGAACGATGCTCATATTTTTCTAATTTTTTGGCGACTGCCATTGCCTAGAAAAAAGAGCAAAGCCAAGTTGAAACAGTTATTAACGTTAGGGAGTGATCCTGAGTAGTATTTAGTGATGTATGGAAATATTTTTATAGCTCCTTTAAGCAAAATACAGAGGGGGTCGAAACTTGGGCAATAACTTGAGAACGACGCTCGTGTGGGACTTACAGCGACTGCCAACGTTCGGCTGTCCCTCTGAGGTCACTAAAATCTTTTTTTTAGGTATTCCTTCCGTACACACATGTAGCTTTATGTAACGTCATATTAATAAGTCGCATTTATTCATTTCAATACTTCTATTCTCGGGGACATCTTTCGGATGCAGTACAGCAAAAACGAAAAAATGTTTGGGTGCCTCAATGATGTAAAATTGGTCTTGAAACATTTTTTTGTACTTTCAATAAATACTGTTAACAAGTAACCCCTGACGTTGCTAGCTTGCGAAAACATCCATTAGTTTCCCCTCCACGTAATAGCAGATGCAGAAAAAATAAAGGAAAGAGACAGCTGTCGATCCCCTCCTCAACTCGCCATTTGAACAAGCGGCCACGTGATCTGACGCTAATTATATACCGTCAGTGTTCATCATAGTTATGCCCTAGGCGGCAAGGGTTTGGAAAGCAAAAGCTTGGGCTGAGCTTCAGATATTGTTAGAATTGGGCTATTATCATATTTAATTGACATGAGCCGTTATCCGAATGTTTGGCGATGCTGATTGTCATGAACCCGAGCACTCGACTAAAGGTTTTGAAAATCGCTTACGTCACGGTGTCACGTCACTCTCGGTACAAAATCGTGATGTCATGTTACGTCACGCTGTCAACAAGGTTAATACATCTAGTGACTTCCTCAAATTAAATCGAGTTGACGCGGTGAGTCACGTGACGTCACGAGGTCATGTGACATTACTTGACAACATGTATTGACACCATGACGTCACGTGACAACGGTTAATCATAGTGCCAATACAAAAGCGCCATGAAAACCCACAATTTACCATACATTGCAATTCTGTATATGACGATTTGATCAACAGATAGAAATACAGCAGCCAATTTTTTATTCCCATATGTTCATTTTGTGATACCAAAAAAAAAAAAAATTACCTTGAACCGTTTTGAACCGGTTACCGTTATATTTTTTTCGGTTC